>CAUYQU010001640.1:0-28848 GCA_963574635.1 Cheracebus regulus | reverse complement strand
TAATATTTATTTTAATTTTAAAATCTTTTATATTTAAAAAAAAAAAAAAAAAAAAAAAAAAAAAGCACATGCCTCCATCTCTCCTTAGAGATAGAGGTATAATTCACATTGGGCAATGTTTATGCTCTAGACTACATCTATTTCTAGGGGCAGCCACACGGACTACCAAAATGCCTACAGAACTAAATTACAGACTTCTCTGGAATACTGAGGAAAACAAAGAAGTACACATGGAAAATAGGCTTAATACATATGAAAAAAAATTTAATATTAAATTGCCCACAATTTTACATAATAAAGCAACCTAAAATGAAGAACGCTATATAAAACAGTTTATTAAAAATGCTATACCTACTTAATGAAAATAGCCTCTTTTTTTCCCACAAGGATCAATAATTCCAATGTTTTTAAGTAAAAGGCAATCAAATTTGATTTTTCTTTTCCTTTTTAGGGGGGGACAGGGTCTCACTGTCACCCTGGAGTGCAGTGGTGCAATTATGGCTCACTGCAGCCTTGACATTCCTGGGTTCAAGTGATCCTCCCACCTCAGCCTCCCAAGGAGCTGGGACTACAGGCACATGCCACCATGCTTAGCTAATTTTCGTATTTTTTTTTCTAGGGACAGTTTTCCCATGTTGCCAAGGCTGGTCTTGAACTCCTAGGCTCAAGCCACCTGCCTGCTGTGGCCTCCCAAAGTGTAGCGATTATAGGTGTGAGCCACCACATCTGGCCTCAAACTTGATTATTAAATGCAGTCTTTCTCCCCTTCTTTCAGTCTCTAAAAAACTTAGTAAGTCTATGAGTTAAATTCTACATTTAACTACAGATTTATTTTGTAAAAGAAAACTTGAAACTTCTACATTCATAGTCATCTAGCTTTATTTAATGAGCTCTGGATCAGCTACTGCGCATGGCAAAAAAGATGACACAAACAATTAGTAAATATAGGCCATGGAACACCAAACATCTTACTTGTATCTGGTTGTGGAAGTCATTTTCTCATGATTTTCAAGAAAACGCTGAAAGGACTCTTTAGCCTCTTTGTACTTTGATCTTGCTTCTTCTTTTTCTTCTTTCTCTGTCTGGACTTTATAGGCATTAAAGGCTTGTTTTTTTTCACTTAACTTTGCCAAAGCACTAATAGAAAAATATCATGTAAGAGTAAATATAGGCAAAAGAATCAAATATTAGTGGTTTGAAAAAATAATCAAATTGTTTTCACACATACAAATTAAGAAAATTTCAAAAATTTATTAAAGACAAGAAAGTAATTTCTACTTATAAAATAATTATTGTTTTATATGTAACAGGGTACTCGAATTGTTTGATAAGCCTTTGACTTTTTGGTTCATATTAGACATAAAACAACTCTATAGTAGGTATCCTAAACAACAGAAGTCAATGGAGTTAAATGTTGTATCTTTCTACACAACTTTAAATGTGCTACACTTGCTATGTTCAAAGTGAAAAGTAAATAAAAAATTGAAGTACTACCTGTATCGTGGATCATTAATAATCATTTTCATAGCTTGCTCCCATGAAGCATTCGATGGTACTCGCTGAAAATCATTTAAATGAAAAATTAAAATGTCACACAAGAATAGTTACAGTCACATAATAGGGAACCAAGCATAGTACTCACTGCAAACATCAAGCTCTTCCCTTTGCAGGAGTTTGAAATAAGTTTTAAAAAATAGTATTTTATTGGCCTGGCGTGGTGGCTCACACCTGTAATCCCAGTACTTTGGGAGGCCGCGGCAGGTAGATCACGAGGTAAAGAGATAAAGACCATCCTGGTCAGGATAGTGAAACCCCATCTCTACTAAAAACGCAAAAACTAGCTGGACAAGGTGGTGCATGCGTGTAATCCCAGCGACTTGGGAGGCTAAGGCAAGAGAAGTGCTTGAACCCGGGAGGCAGAGGTTGCAATGAGCTGAGATCACACCACTGCACTCTAGCCTGGTGACAGAGTGAGATTCCGTCTCAAAAAAAAAAAAAATT
Source organism: Cheracebus regulus (assembly GCA_963574635.1). NCBI lineage: Eukaryota > Metazoa > Chordata > Mammalia > Primates > Pitheciidae > Cheracebus > Cheracebus regulus. The sequence goes on along the minus strand of CAUYQU010001640.1, from coordinate 26,847 downwards.
TATTGAAGGCAAATCTTTCTAATACACTTATGAACTAAAATGAAAACTTTAAACCAAAATTTAAAGATCATAAATGCTTTTTTCTTAAACTACTGATAAAAGATAAATAATTATTATGAATTAAAAAGCCTTAAATATTGGATAGAAATGTGCTTGTGAAGTACCTTGTACACAATAGTTTTTATGTTGAAAGTCAGTTTCACAAAAGTGTTCTTCAAAAATAACAAGACATATTTAGTTGATTTTCGGTTACAACAGTTCATGAGATTGGTATTATCAATACCATCAACGTGCTAATTAAAGAGTAACTTCATTTACCAGGCAATTATTACGTATCACGTAAAAATCTAAATGCTTGATGTCAAAAAGCTAAGAAACAATAAAAATCTGCAATATTAATACCTTTTCTTTCAATAATTCTTTAAAAGCTTGCTTTGCCTCCTCCTTTGTATTCCAAGTATATGTTTTCTTTGCTGGTTGGCTCTCCTCCTCTTCTTTTTTAGGGGTAAAACTAGAGAGAAATTTAAATGTGGTATTTTTGAATTAAATAAATTTTTGCTTCATTTACAAAAATAATGCCTAAATTGTTTGAATGTTTGATGTTGAGCTAAAATTTGACATTTAGAATAAAAGCTATGTGAACTCTATAAACACACTTATCCTAAGACAAAGAAATATAGTTTCTTAAAACTTCAGTTATTAAATCACTTTTTAAGACCTGTACCAATGACAAAATAAACATTTAACTGACCTAAAACACTAGCTCCTCTGACCAATAGCATAATAGTTTTAAATGGCTTATTAAACTTATTTACTGGTTTCATATTAGTGCTATAATAACTCTAAGCATTTGGGCAAGTGTGACTATAAATAAAATGTAAGGATCAATCTAAATCAGTGTTAACAAACTATGATCCACTAGACAAATTCAGCCTGCTATTAATTTTTGTAATTATAGCTGTACTTGAACATGGCCATGTTCATTTGTTTCACATTGTTTATGGCTGACTGTGCTGCCACAGCTGAGCTGAGTCACTATATAAAGACTATATGACACAAAAAAACCAACAATATTTCCAATCTGACATTTCAATAAAAAGTTTGCTGAATACTGATGTCAAACAATAATTAATACAACCCAGAATTATTAACTTGCTTGGGGGTTTTCCTGAAGAGAAACAAAGCCTTGCGTTTCTTTCTACATAAAAATAAGGAAATGCATGAGTTGCATGCCGGGGGATCAGAAAAGTACTTTAAATAGCATGCTTGGGCAAAGAGACACTACAGTAGATACTGACAAAAAATAATCTGTTATAGCAATTAAAATCAAAGCATATTATAATGACTCAGGCACTATACCAAGGAAATGATGAAAAGAATAAAGCAGGAAACACTGTTTAATGTTAAACTTATAGAAAACATTGAAGAAAAGTTTCAGTATGACAAGATGCAAAATAAGGTTATTCCAAAAAGCCTAAATGTCCATCAATAGGGTAGCACTTACTTTTATGCACAATAAAATAATAACCCATCATCTGACATGATGGATACACATTTCTATCAATGTGGAAGATGTCTCTATTAGATACATATTCATGTATCTTAAATGTAGAGAAAAGGGGGAGAAAGTATAAAATAAATGTTGATTTCATTTTTGTGCCTTTGAATACACCATATAGACTTCTTTTAAAACTTTTTAAACATCAGAAAAAGTTATAATGCTATTTTGACTTTGAGAAACCAATATACAAAAAAAACAGAACACTTAAAATAGGGGATGGACAGATGAAGGCAACATGCTTAAATATTAAGATGGATAATCATGTTTGGATCATGAGATTACAGTTAACTTTTTCTTTTAAACATGAAGACACCGTTAATGTCAAGAAATTTAGCTTGACCTCACTTTCTAAAGCTCTATAAAGCATAAGTCCTATAAAATGTCCTAGACTACAGGATATGCAAGTACACACAAACCATGAATGCTGACAGATACAGCTTTGCTTTATTAAAAAGCTGTATTACTTTACTCTAAGAGTGAAATGAGAGTTTTCTTTTATCTGGTGTTATCTTTTAAACGTTTCTCTACTTGAATTTCACTTAGTAAAATAATCACAGTATTATTTTAGCTTATATTCTTTATTATTATGGCTCAATGGCTTTTCATATACTTCCTAGCCAACTAACTTTCTCTGTAAATTGCCTTTTTTTCTTGGCCAGGTGGAGTGGCTCACACCTATAATCCCAACATTTTGGGAGGCTGAGGCAAGCCAATAAGTTAGGCATGGTGTGTGTGCCAGTAGTCCCAGCGTCTCAGGAGGCTGAGGTGGGAGAATCATCTGAGCTCACGAGGTAGAGGATACAGTGAGGTCTGATCACACCACTACACACTAGCCTGGGTGACAGAGTGAGACCCTGTGTCAAAAAAAAGACCGGGGTGGCCTTGCTCTTTCACCCAGGCTGCAGTACAGTGGTGCAATCATAGCTCACTGTACCATTGACCTCCTAGGCTCAAGTGATCCTCCTGCCTCATCCTCCCAAAGTGCTGGGATTACAGGTGTTAGCCACCACGCCCAGCCATAAACTGCCTTTTTCTGAATCCATTAATTCATTTTTCTGCAAAGCTGTATTTTTTTAACTGACTTATAGGAGGCTGAAACCCAAAATATCAATAGCCAAAGAAGAAACAGTACAGCTATCTTAACTGAAAATACTATAGTTTGTTATTCATGAATTTTTGCATTGATCTCATGTAAAACATTGCATTGAAATATGATGTATCCTGCTTACTAAGGTTTTTAGCAATCTTTTAGATTTGTGTCCCAACTCCCGAGCCTTAGCTCTACTTGCTGCAATTTCCATGAACAATTTTTCACGTTGACCCTCCAAAATTTGGCCTGAAAACTGATCAACTACCTAATGGCTTGATGTTATGATTCTCAAAAAAAAAAAAAAATTATTTAAGCAATCAGTGGCCACTAACTAAACTGCCAATTATTTTGTTTATGAAATCTGGTACTGATTTTCAGAAGACAAGTTACTAAACTTACTCAGCTACAGTTTCTTGCTTAGATGTTTCTTCTCCAGTATTACTGGATACTTCCACACTTTGATCCTGAATAGCAGGGGTACTAGTAAGTTGTGCTTGTTCCTCAGTTGAAATAGTTACTGTATTCTCATTATCTACAACAGTAGCAACAATGGAAGTAACTTCTGGCTCAGGAACAACTGGAACAGTTCCACTGACAGTATTAGAAGTAGAAGTGGAAGCATTAGCATTGGCTGCAGCAGCAGCTGCTGCTGCTGCTGCTGCAGCTGCAACAACAGCAGCTGCTGCTTCTGCAGCAGCCATGGTGCTCATTGTCGTCGGAATTTCTGTTGTAGGGATTGGGGCTGTTGATGTTGTGGTGCATTCTTCTTGCTTACTATAAAGAAAGAGAACAATGGTCACTTCGTTATTGTAATCGGAAAGGTAAATCAAGCTAGCTATAAAATCAAATGATTAAGAGAAATAATTGAAGGAAAAAACAGCAAGAAATGCCAAACCCATTAAAAAATATTTTAAAACCAGACTGTAACTATACTAACTATAATTTGTAAGGGATACAGCCCAAATTCTAACAATTACTGTATAGCAAAGCATCAAATTGAGTAAATATCCCTCTTCCTAATATTTCCTCGACAAAATGCTACAAGCACATCAAAATATCAAACCTAAGATGTTAAATAATTATTTGTATTATAAAGAAAACTGAGCAAACAGAAGGATGTTATAAGAAAGACCAAATTTGTAAATAAAAATTGATGTCCAAAATTGCTTACCTGCTTTCTTCAGCTTTGATCATTGCTATTAAAGAGAGAAAAAGAGTCATCTACAAGTTTTAAAATATAATCCTGAGAATAAACTTTAAAAGAAGATAAAATATCATACAATAGGATTTCATTTGCCATCCTAAAAAACAAAAAATCACTTGTACAGAACAAATTCTTGCTCCAAAGTTTTAGTATAGCAAATAAAGACTAAAACAAATTTAAATAAGAATAATTACTAGGAAAGTTTATTCCATGCTGCTACTTTCCCAAAGGCTGCTGTAACAACTCTATGAAAGCATCTGCATAATTCTGGAAGAAAACGGCATTTTCTCCAGGGATGAGACTAGTTTGATATATTTTTAAGATACTAAATTCAAAATGGGATCAAATTTATTATCAAATTCCAGCACATATATACTAGCATTGACAAGTAGATAGATAGTTATGCACACCAACTATTTGTAGTAGGGTTATATCAGAAATGAGCTTGATACTTCATAAGTGATCAACTGGGAATCTACCTATCTACAATATTATTGTTAGCCAATGCTAGTATAGGTAACTTAAACTGAGCTTTAAAGATCTGCACTCTTTTAGTTTTCATTCCAGTACACTTTCCTTTGGATGTAACAAAAATACCTTTTATTCGACATCGCTAGGGAATGAGATTCTCCACAAGTGATAATGTAAGCCTAACTCTTTATAAAATATTTTTATAACTTACCACCCTTTAAAGAAAAACATTTCTGAAAATCTGTTTAGGATGGCTGAAAAAACATACTTAAAAAGTTATCATTACTAATATAAATTAACATTTTTCTGATACAGTGATGATCTAACTAATGAGGTGGCACAAGGACAACAGTGTCTTCTAGGAAATTTTTATTATCTTTCCTGCCAGATGTCATTCCACATCACTATCTACTTTATTAGCCCCATTCTCCTACAATCTGCTGCTTCTAATTCTGTATACTTTATGACACTAGATCCTATTAAGTGAGTATGAAAACTAGATTTTCAATTCTTACTCATTATCTCTATTTTAAGTCTTAGGTTTTATACTTAGTATTAGGTAGTTCTAGATTTTTAAGGGTTATTCTGGTTAATTCCAACGTTGAAAAATTCTCCCTTTATAAGAAAGGTGGGATACTTGGTTTACCTTAATTCTTCCATAACGAACATATGAAGATTATTTTGCAACGTAATGCTAAAACAAAACCAGCATTAAATATATAGTCTGACAATATACTAACAAAATATAAATGGGTAAGATTCAAGGTTCTCTACTATCTACTACCATGAATGAGTTAAAACACATGTTCTATGTATGCACCAACACTCATAGTAGGATTTAGAAATTTTTTATATGAAATCCTTGTTCAATTGAATGATTAATGATTTTTTTCTAAAAACCAGAGTATAACTTTAAAAGCTACAAGCTCATTTATAATATAACCCTTTAATGAAAGGAATTCTTAGATTTTTTCACTGCAGATTTATCCAATCATGGTTAGTGAATATTAGTGACATACTCTAATAAAAACGTTAGGTATGACAGAAAATGAATTATCAAAGCAGCTCACCATGCAGGTTTGATTTTGTAATAAGACTTCCAGCAACAATGGTATTCTGGTATCCTAGTTTCAGTGGAATCAAATCAAATAAAAATCTATTTAAAATCTATAGAACTGAGATCTAGAGCAACAAGAAAGTAAGAGCCCAACAAACGGTTATACCATTTTAAATGTTCTAATCATTTAATTTTTTTTAAAAAAGGCCTTTGTTTGAACAATCCTGTTCTGGAGGAATTGTTTCAAAGTGAATGGCATACATATGTAAAAGATATACATTAAAACTACTTTTCCCCATTTTACCTTCGAGATCCTCAAGTTCTTTAGGTTTGGCCCAGCGAGATTCTTTTGTTTGAGAATTGTAATAGTAAGGCTTTCCAGAATCTGATTTGTATTCCTTCCAGGGACATTTAGATAAGAGTTGCTAAAGAGAAAACAAAAAAAAACTTGTTTGTTAATAATAATATATTTAGCATCACTGATCATTTGCCTGTCTGTTTTCACTAGAAATTACCAATTGTGATACAATTCTAAAACTTGTGAGATGATGGTAATATAAACTATCAATTACTGAATATTCACTGAGTGATGTCATTTGAATATATTATTTAATCTTTATAACACTGCAAAATGTATAACATAATTCTGTATCTAGAGACTGTTACTTGAAGTCAGAAAGTAATGCATTTAAGGTAATATACTCATTAAAAAGCAGAACCAAGATTCAAAATCAGTTGTATATGAATGTCAAATCCTATTTACTCTTATCATTCACACCCCATTATAGGTAAAGATTATCATCCATATTTAATAGTCTTCTCAAATAATAATACTAGTTGGAAAACCACAAAAGTTGTGAAAAAACAAAATCGTTTAGTCATGCTCAGGTTTCAGTTTCATAGTTTATTATAACTGTATGAACTAACTTATGTAAGCAAACATGTAGGTATAATATACTTAAAATCTAATACACAAAACCTGTTAGGGTGGCATGAGAAATCTATCCAAAGCCTGAATCCACAGTGTCTTGGACAAAGTACAGAATTAATATTATTGACTATAAATCAGTACTGGAATACATGTTTTTAAAAATTTACCAACCTCCCCTCCCAAGCATTGCTGTGCATATCAGTATGAGGACCTGCAAAATAGTCTTACCTTCTCAAATTCCTTAATTAGGAAGAGAAGAAAACAAAAAGGTATACCACCAGCTACAATGAAACTTAAGCATAGCAATCTTAAATGCCAAATCAACTCTTACTTACTTAGCCCTCCAGAGTTTCTAACTAAACCACGTGCAACACTGCTTAATTCAGTTTATTCCTTCAATCTTAACTTTTTCTTCGGTATCTGTATATTTTGAAGGGTAAAAGTTACAACACAAAACGAAATAACACACTTTTTAAAATGGCATTTCCTGCAAAGAGAAAACCTCCCACTCTAAGAGAAGGTACTTTAAAGTAACTTAACTTCATTCATCTCCACTACTCTTAACCCTACCGGAAATTTAAGAACTCAGTAGAAGTCATTTAAAATCACTCCGTTTTGCTACAAACAGAAAAAAAATAAAGGGCAAGCAAAGAAACAGTCTTTCCTGCTTTCAATTTATTCTTTAAATCACGTTTCTTAAATTGATCTCACTCTACTAGCTTTCCTGAGCAGGGGCAAAATCACGAAACAAAATTGATCTGATGTGTTTTTTATTGCTCTTCTTCCTGATCGGTGACTACATTAATCCTCTTTTATTCCTGAATGTTTCTACAGATCCTCTTCTGGCATTTAAGCAGTACTGCTCTTTGGATAGCCGACTACTTACAAAATCCTAAAAAATATTCCCCAGTGGACTTGATGGTCCCTGAATTCCAGCCCTCAAAACTTTTACCTCAGCAGGTGTTTTAAGATCATCTGGTTTCTCCCAGGTAGACTGTTTGGTTTCAGTGTTGTAGTAGTAAGTCCTTCCATCAGGTGATTTATGTTCAGTCCACATAGATTTCTAAAGAATAAAGATTATAAAAAGATATAAATTACGTAACAATGCCACTGACAATGAATTATCAGTATCATTAGTTCCAAGGCAATAAATATATTAGGAAATCAATTAAAAGTATAAACTGGGCCTATTTTGACAGTTTATTTCAGGATCCCTCTGAATTACAAAGACAAGACTACTCTCCTAAGAACAGTAACTTTGTAACTTACATACACAAAATAGTCTTTCAGAATATAAATCTTAAGCCTACTGTATAAAAGAAAATATAGGAACCAGATGCTAATATAGTTGAATTGACCATGTGATCATCCATTCATCTACTCTAGTCCAAAAAATACTTGTATCAACTTGGACAAAGTTCTAATTGACATGCCATAAAGATATAGCTGTACAAACTGGAAAACAAAGGTTCTGGACAACAATCAAAATTTAACTATCATCAAGATGAAATTTAACAGGAATAAAATGTGTAGGTGAATGCCTCAAAACAATAAAGGTGAGATAAAATTTTACATGAATGAAACTGGTTTGATATAGAATATAAATCCACTATTAAGGTCAACAGAACACACGAAGAACCTACTAGAAGTTGCTAATGATACTGCAGGCAACATTAGACATCCCTCAGATAAAGGTTGGTTAAAAGTTTTAAAAGGCATCATGAATGAATGATTGATGATATCAAAGGTAGTAAATCTACTTCCAAGTAACAGCTTGTTCAGATGGTGACAAATTTTACTATGCTTGAGGGAGGGTTACAAAAATGATGTATAGTATTTCTTCAAATTTAAGACATATTATTGTACAAACCTTTAGGAAAAAATAAAATCACTGTCAAATGATCACAGGTTTTTTTATCACTCAGATTTTACTTCAAACTTGCTGATAGTCTTACTTGCACATTAATTTTAACATATACCACTTTTAGGCATACATAACAAGAAAAATAGGCAAATGAAGCACTTAAGAGATCCCTTAATTTCCTCACATTGAGACTTTCTATGTCAGAGTTGCTGATGTCCATTACATTCCAAATATAACCATTAAATATATTGGTAATATATCTTTCAAAAATCATAAATAAAAAATCATAAAGTGCAAAATCACTGGTACTGGTTCCTAAAGTCTTTTGTACTTATTTAAAAAGTTGATTTACTTTTTCTTATCAACTTTAAAAAGAACTGACCTAGTTTTGATTTTTGTTTTGGGAATGTGACTGAACATAACGTGATTCATTTCTTTACCAATTTTTTCACCATAATCATTTTATTCCTAGTTCCTATGGGAGTGATGTTACTTTTATGATTTTCCTTGAAACCAATGATGTAGGTACTTTTGCTGTTTACTCATGCACAGCTGCTAACCTGACAATGGAGGTCACAGACACTATGGATTACAGCAGGGGTCTCCAACACCCAGGCCATGGACCACAGCGCAGTTCCAGTCTGTGGTCTGTCAGGAACCGGGTTGCACAGCAGGCGGTGAGTAGTGGGTAAGCGAGCAAAGCTTCATTTGTATTTACAGCCATTCTCCATCGCTCGCATTACCTTGTGAGCTCTAACTCCTGTCCTATCAGTGGTGGCAATAGTTTCTCATAGGAGCAGAAACCCTATCATGAACTGGGTATGTGAAGGATCTAGGATTCATGCTCCTTATGAGAAAATAATGCGTGATAATCTGTCTCTGTCTCCCAACTAGACCACCCCATCTTCAATAAATTTCTGCATGCTGTAGCAGAATAATTAGACAATTACCAAAGCTGTGTTAAATTCTATCACCTTATACTGGATAAAACCACCATAATATCTCTTAAGCAAACATAACACAGGTGCTGAAAAAAATAATCTGGCTTTCTGCGATTAGCCTGCTTTAACTTCTTATCAAAAGGTGGTGCAATTGGAAACACAAATGGGGAAACTTCAACTATATGATAATGCTTTATTTCACAAATTAGTCTTAAAGACAGATAAAGGAGTTTGTATTTTTCTTTTAAAAACAACTAATGATCTCAGTAGCATCTCAAAATTTCACTACCTAAACAGAGTTCTACCATAAGTTGCAAAACTGTGTAGACTGCTTTAAACTTTCCAAGTCACATCTGCTAAGGAGCATTAAGAAAAGAGGAAATTCAGCAAAACCATGAGGAGATAAAAGAATAATTTTTTAAAAAAGGGGGAAACACTGTATAGCTGACCTAATGAGGAGGAAGAGAAGACACAGCTAATAAAACAAAAACAGAAATCAACTTAATATTCTCTACCTGTTTGTTTGAGTTTTCTAACTATACTACAAAGCAGGTATAATCACTATCTTGCTATACATAAAAAAAAAAATCAAAGTTTAGCAAGGCTGGTAACTTGCTAATAGGGACTTGGGAAATGACACTAGAATATTGAGCTGCTTTTCAAGACCACAATTATTACCAACAGTTATTGTGTAAATAAAAAATTAGACATGAAATGGTAGTTCTCAGAAATCAATTAAAACAGTTTTTGGGGAAGTAGGTGAATTGGGAGTATATCAGCAAAATAAGGGAAAAAATTATCCTTACTATACAATCAATATGAAAAAAAGTCTAATGAAAAATAAACACGGCCATAGACAGAATACAGTTAACATATTAACGTTCAACTTCACTAGCCAATCAACAAAACACACATTAATGAAAACTTTTTGCTCATCAGATAAATGACAAAGACCATTAATATACAACAGGAAAGGAGTATGAGAAAAAGGGCACTCTCATGTACTAACTGTTGGAAATGAAATTAGCATAAAGGCAATTCAGCAGTTCTTACAAATATTAAAAATGCAAACATCAGATGATCCTGAAATTTCACTTTGAAAAACTGCATTCATATTGCTGCAAACATGTACAAGGACGTTGTCTACAATATTATTACCTGTAATGCGAAAACTTAGTTAACTCAATGTCCAGCCATAGGAAAACAGTTCAAGTACGGCCCATTCATAGTACTGATTACCCTATTTGTAATACAATAGAAAATGTCTAAGATGCAGTACCAAATGATATAGTGGCAAAAATATATACAGAAAAATCATTTGAAATGCAAAGAAAACTGGGCATAAGAAAAAAGGCATACATATGTAACTATCACAAGTAATATGCTCTTCAGATTCAGAAAAAGCCAGTCAACAAGATACAAAGAGGGTTGCAAAGAAATTCAATATACTCAAACTCAATCTTCTATGTGTCATGGAGACAAGCACGTATACACACACATTTGTACAATGTATAAGCTGAATTTAAGAAAACTAAGGGAAAAAAAAGCTACACCCAAACACTAAATAAACAGAAAAATCCCCTCACTGCCCTAAATAAGGAAAATAAGAAATAGTCGGCCAGGCATGGTGGCTCATGCCTATAATTCCAGCAATTTTGGAGGCCAAGACAGGTGGATCACCTGAGGTCATGAGTTCGAGACCAGCCTGGCTAACATGATGAATACCTTGTTTCTACTAAACATAGAAAAAAATTAGCTGGGCGTGGTGGCACACACCTGTAATCCCAGCTACCTGGGAGGCTGCAGCAGTTGCTTGAACCCGGGAGGTGGAGGTTGCAGTGAGCTGAGATCGTGCTACTGCACTCCAGCTTGGGCAACAAGAGTGAAACTCTGTCTCAAAAAAAAAAAAAAAAAAGAAAGAAAAGAAAAAGCCAAATAATAAATCAGAAGTGAGGAAAAACACAATCGCAGATACAGATTTACAACAAATCAAACCTACAGAAAATTATTTCCAAGCAAATCACTCTACCAAAATTCACCCCAGAAAAAGCACATCACACTTTAACATCACAACAACATAAAAACAATAGAAAGATACAAAACCAGATGGTTCCACAGCAGAATGCTATACAATCTTTAAAGAACACAGAATTGCAATTTTATATCATGATTTCAGATCATGGAAAAAAAAGATGAAATGCTCTTGCTTAATTAAAAAGAAACAGAAAGGGTACCGAAAGAGCATCATGAATTTAAATTTAACAACGTATACACTCTGACCAAGAGTAGGTCAATATTAGAAAATCTATAGAAGGAATTATTCCATTATCTAATCAAATTTTAAAAATATGTGATCCCACTATTAAACTTGGTATGATCACACTCAAAAAACTACGTTCACAAGTATTCACACACAAAAAATGCTCGAATAAAATAATTTAAGAAAAACTCAAATGATAAAAGACAATCAGAGAGTACCCTAAAGCCATTTCCATTAAAGTCACAAACAAAAACATGTTTGTAATCACTAAAATTCTAGCTAATATACCACAGCAATAAAATGAAATTACTGGTGCTAAATTTTGGAGAAGAAAGAAAGTTCTCTTGATTTTACTATTTTTATACATATAAAATTCAATTTAAATTTAGTTATAGTCTTAAAATGCTATTTGAATGGATAAGGGAAACTGGTATGTCACTGGTTACAAGACAAATATTCAAAATAATCCGAATAGACGATAACTAGGTTAAAATAAAAATAGGAAAAATAATGTACTCACAATTTAACAACTTTTTCTTTTTCTGAGAAAGAATCTCACTCTGTTGCCCAGGCTGGAGTGCAGTGGCAAGATCACGGCTCACTGCTGCCTCAAGCTTCTGGGCTCAAGGGATCCTACCTCCTCAGCCTCCTGAGTAGCTGGGACTACAGACACACACCACTATGCCAGGCTAATTCTTTATTTTTTGTAGAGACACGGTGTCACTTTGTTGATCAGACTTGTAACACATTTTTACAAAGCAAACAGAAACTTTTAAAATAAGATACCTATTTACCTTACCTAAACAGAATTTAAAACAAAAACCATAATGGAAAAGTGGGAGACTATATACTGGTAAAAAGTAATAGATCGAAAATCATCCTAAACACATGTGCATATGGCAATTTAACCTTGAAATTTCAGAGAGAAGCAAGAGAAAAACACAGGGAGAAACAGATGACTCATCTTTTCTAGTTAAAGATTTTAATTCACTATCTTATGTAGATACAAGCAGATGCAAGACATGTCAAGATGTAGGACTATAACAAAGTAACTTTATATAGCACACAGAATATTCTTAAAAACTAGCCCTGAACAAGTACATGAAGCTTTAATAAACTGTAAAGAACCTTACATCTTACAGACTTTGCTTTCAACATAATGTAATAAGGGTAGCTCACAAAAATAACGTTCCCCAAAGGTACAATCCATGAAATAACTGATAGGCTGAAATAACAGATTTAATTTTTATTAAAATTAGAAACTTCTGCTCTGTTAAAGATAGTCTGAAGAACCAGAAGACAAGCCACGAACTGGGAGAAAATACTTGCAGAAGACTTATCTGGTAAAATACTTATCTTAAAACTCTACAATAAAACAATCTGATTAAAAAATAGGCAAAAAGATCCAAAGAAACACTTTCCCAAAGACATAAAGATGGCAAAAAAAAAAAAGATGCTCCAAATCACATATAATTAGCTGCAAATTAAAGCAAGATACCACATTATACACCTATTAAAATGGTAAAAATCCAAAACACTGTTAACATCTAATGCTGGTGAAGGCATGGTACAACAGGAATTCTCATTCTCTGCTGTCAGGAATTCAGAGTGATACGGCCACTTTGGAAGACAATTTCAAAGTTTCTTACAAAACTAAACATACTCTTACTATACAATCCAGTAATAGTGCTCCTCATTATTAGTATCTACCCAAATTAGCTGAAACTTATGCTCACACAGAAAATCTGCACATGGATGTTTACAGCAACTTTACTCATAATGACCAAATCCTGGAAGCAACCAAAACGTTCTTCAGTACATGAATGGATAAAGTGTGATATATCTAGATAATGGAATACTATTCAGTGGTAACAGGAAATAAAGTATTAAGCCACAGAAAGACAATGGAGGAAACTTAAATGTATATTACTAAGTAAAAGAAGCCAATTTGAAAAGGCTACATACTGTATGATTTTAACTGTATAAAAATCTTAGAAAAGCAAAACTATGGAGGCAGTAAAAAAACAAATCAACGGTTGCTGCAGTAGAGGAGGAAGACATGAATAGGCAGAGCATAGGATTTCTAGGACAATGAAACTATTCTGTGTGATACTGCAATGGTTGATACATATATATTCATTATACATTTGTCAAAATATATAGAATGTACAATATTAACAGTGAACCCTAACAAAAACTGTACTTTGGATGGTAATGATTTGTCAGTGTATATTCATCAATTGTAACATATGTACCAATATGGTGTGACATGCTGACTGACAGTAGGGAAGAGCAGTTATTTGTAGGGGGGTATAATCTGGAAACTCTGCTATCCACTCAATTTTGCTATAAACCTAAAACTGCTCTAAAAAAAACAAAAGTTTTTTAAACAAAAGTCCCATGTCTGAAAACCAAGAAAAAAATACCACGTAATAAAGAAATTTTTTTTTTCTCAGTCACCCAGGCTAATGTGCGGTGGTGGCATGATCTCGGTTCACTGCAGCCTCAACCTTCCCAGGCTCAAGCAATTCTCCCACCTCAGCCTCCCAAGGAGCTGGGACTACAGGTGTGTGCCACCACATCCAGCTCTAAGTTTTGTATTTTTGTAGAGATGGGGTTTCACCATGTTACCCAGGCTGGTCTCAAACTCCTGGGCTCAAGAAATCCTCCCACCTTGGCCTCCTAAAGTGCTTGGATTACAGGCGTGAGCCACTGCACCTGGCCAGGAAAAGTATTAATATTGGTTTAGAAATACACAAATAGAAATAAACAGTGGAAAAGGAAACACAGATATAAATGCCAGAATATGTGAGAATTTAAGATATCTTAGACAATAAAGAGCTTTCAATTAAAGTCAGAAAAAATGGTTTGATAGCTGACATGACTGGCTATTCATCTTACAGATATTTCAGATGAATCAAACACCTGATTTAAAAAAAGCCAAAAAAAAATCTTTCAGGAAAATGTAAGAATGAGGAAACTTTTGTAAAAATTTCAATAAATTCATAAGCTAAAAGATAACCTATGTAATTATCACATTTAACATACTAAAAGACTGTGTGTCAAGCATCATTAAAAGAAAAATCAACAGACCAATGACAAAGAAAAATACTTGAAATTCATGATTATTAAAGGGTTAGCACAAATAACATTTGACAAATTCAAAATAAAATTTGCAAGAAAAAATAAAAATAAGCCAACCTAAAAATAGGAAAGGACAGGGATAGGTTAACAGAAGAGAAAGCCAAATACCAAATAAAATGTTCAATCTCATTAAGAGACAAAGAAGAACGATCACTTTAAACCCATGTTCACTCACAAAATTCAAATGAGTGATACTGGCTATTGCTGCTAGAGATTCTTGAAGAGAAAGATGTGGTACTGCACTGTTATTAGCTTTGTCTTTTTATATTCTTGAAAAACAACATGACCAGTTACATACTTGCCAACCCAAAAATATTATTTCTGGAATCTTTCTTAGGTGTAAAAAAAGAGAAGAATGGGTCATAACTGGGAGTGGATCCTAGATATAAACTGAATTTCCATTAATAAGTAAATGGTTTAATGTGTCTCTATGCCAAATAATACTTTATAAAGTCATTTTAAAAATTACATCTACATTAAGAAACTTACACAGATTTTCACAATAAACTTCTAAACAAGAAAAACAAAATACAAGTGTATTTAACAAATAAGCATACATGTGAACTAATTATGTAAATTTGTTATGTATTTGTCTATGCTTAAATAACATGCAAAAAGTTCCTCAGATGTTAACGGTGGTGGTTCCCTCATGGTCAAAAAATTAAGGATGAATTTTACTGTCTTCTTATGTCTGCCTTGTTTAACTCCCAATAAGCTTGCATTATTTAAATAAGCAAAACAAACAAACAACAACAACAAAAAAAACCCATTAGGTTATGCTTTTTCAAAAATAAAAGCAAGTACTTATAGTAGAGTATCAAATGGGCCAGGCCTGATGGCTCACATCTGTAATTCCAGCACTTTGGGAGGCTGGAGGTGGGTGGATTACTTGAGGATAGGAGTTAAAGACCATACTGGGCAACATGGTGAAACTCCATCTCTAAAAAATACAAAAATGAGCCGGGTGTGGTGGGGGCACCTGTAGTCCCAGCTACTTAGGAGGCTAAGACAGGAGAATCACCTGGGGAGGTGGAGGTTGCAGTGAGCTGAGATCGTACCACTGCACTCCAGTCTTAGTGACAGAGACACTGTCTCAAAAAGAGAAAAGATTATCTTCTAATGTAACACTTAACTTGTAATTACTAGGTAAGTACTGTACATCAACAAGTTCTGCTTCCCTTCTAACTGTGAGGGAAGAATTTAAATCCTTTTAAAAGTTGATACATATGATTCTCATCTCTCATTAAGTCCCACCAAAACTAGATTTTAAAATAAATCAAATTTTCAATCCTTGGAATAGAAAAAAAGGGAAAACTATCGGTTAATGTAAAGATTTAGCTGACTGTACAGTAAAGTAGGTTTAAAATATGAAATTAAAATATTACAAAGGTTTAAAGAGTACTTACTGCACCAGATGCTGTACCTAAAAAATAAAAAACAGGCAACATATTTACACTGTGACAAATCATGCTCTCATTCATAATAGTTTTTATATTTATTCATATATTCATAGTACTTCCTCCTCCTCCTCATCCTCTCTAATCAAAGATTTTGAGACTGTCTTGACTATCTCATATGACCTATATGCTTGCTATCTTTTCCATAAAATAAACATCTATAGCACAAAACAGTTTCAGAGTTTGAACTTTCAATCTACAAACCCACTTGGAGGCAGCCTGAGAAGTATTCAACTTTGCTTTCTCTCTCTTTTTTTTTATGTTTTATTTTTACTATAATAGGTTATCTGTCTTGCTTATTACTCGTTCTCTACTAAGTGTATTACCAAAGCACAATAATGCCTCTAACCACTGATTCTATAGCTTTAGATTCCTGGTAAGTTTATCTAAATTCCAGAACTGTGCTGTATAAATCAGACACCAGATGTCCCTTCAAATTAAATTTAAAATAAGGTTTAAATTAAAATTTAAATTAAGATTTAATAAAACTTAAAAAATTCAGTTCTTCAATTGCACCAGCCACATTTCAAATACTCAATACTTGCATATGTCTAATGGCTACTGTATTTAGCAGTACAGATTACAGAACATTTCCATCACTACAGAAAGTTCTATTAGATGGTACTGTCCTATACTATTACAGGAAAATCCTTAAGGGTTTCTGAAATGCATGTTAGTCACAGAACTCATAATAATAATCTCGAACTTTGGAAGTTAGTAATTTAAATGTGTAAATAAAAAGAAGATGGAGCTTGTATATAAAACAAAACAAAAATAAGTTCATATATACTGAAAAAAGAAGCTACCATAGAAGAATCTACCATATTCAAGCTACTATAGAAGGTAATTATAGAGCCAAAGTATCTTAAAAGTAACTAAAAAAAAAAAAATGTAATTTTCCAGGATTGCTGAGGGTAACAGTACTCAGCTCTAGATATCTAAATAAAATAAAATTGTACTAGGTATTTCAGAACATTTTAGTTTAAATAAACCATGAAATCTGTGAAACGCCTTAAGATTAAGTCCTGTTTGAACCCGCAGAAAAGCACACAGTATATTTTAAACAACCTTCAACCAGTATGGTTTAAAACAAACAAAAAATCTTCTCATAATCGTGGGACGAAGTTCAGCATGTGGAATATTAATTTATGTGGAAAACTATGTATTCATGAATACTGGAGGCATTACTATTATATATTAAAGTTTCACTAGTCAAAATGGCCAATTACTGGGAACTGATATTTACTCCAATGACTATTAATACAAGGGCCAAGCAGATGAAAGGAAAGTAACTCTGAAGTAGTCCAGAAGGTCAAGGAGGGCTCATACTAAACACCTGAAGTATAGAGCCACTACATCATTCTAATGTTTGCTGAGTACAAATATGAACTCAACCAGAGTTCACTCATTTAACATATACTCTCTGAGCATCTACTGTGTTGACAGGACTACTGTTAAGTATGAGGTCTAACACATACCACTATACATAGTATACATACCTGCTGCTACATCCATACTATTTACTCCTGGCTGTAAGAGAAAAATGAAATTAGTATTATTCATCTTTTAAAAAAGTATTTTATATAAGTTCCTCATAAAGCACACTGAAATCAGTACTTGCTATGTATAATCCTCAAGCCTCTGACTCAAAGATTCTTAGCAAAACTTTTACTAGTCTCAGTTCCCAAAGCTTACCATAAATTGTAAAAGAGACTGGCAACCTGGGACTATGGAAGCAGTTTAAATGTTATATGATCACCAAGTGTACACAGGTATTCAACGTTTTACCCACAATTCTGGAAACCAAAACACTCTGAAAACCAACTTTTTTCAAATATGGTACCCAAACTCACTACAGTGGCAAAACCTGTCCTAAATGAACATGAAACTCCACAGTCTTCATTTATCTCAATCTCTGTGAATATCCATTAAGTTTTGCTTTAATAATATTAACACTATAAATTAGACAGCACTGCCCTGGACACCACATATTATATGCAATGTGTTACTTTCCAGTATTATAAAGAATTTTTGAAATGTATCTGGTCTTAGGGTTTTGGGTAAGACACTGCAAACTTAGCACCCCAAGGGAGTATGCCACATCTGTTCATTACAACCACTAGGGTATCAGGTAAAGATAAATAAAGAATAAAGAAGTTAAACTAATTTATTTCATAATAATTTATATTGCTATACTACCCAACAGAGGTGGTAAGGCTGTTCAAAAGATTTTCTAATTAATGTGTCACAGCTGAAGTCTCAGAATTAGATTTCCAATTAAACCCTGATTTCTAAAAGCAGTATTAAATCTTATCGTATCGATTTTTAATTAACACTCAAGTGAGGTAAATATTTACCCTTTAAAACTTAAATGTTATCAGACCAGTAAAATGTTTCTGGCTCACAATGTATACTTTTCAGTATTCTGGTCTTGTTTAATAGAAAATTAATCTAATAAATAAGGATGTACATACAGTATAATGTCAATATAGGGGAAAATGTATAGGCCTATCATTCAAGTTACAGAAACTAAATCCAGGACAAGCACAGTGGCTCATGCCTATAATTCCAACACTATGGGAGGCCAAGGCAGGAGGATCACCTGAGCCCAGAAGTTTGA
The DNA here is from genome assembly GCA_963574635.1 of Cheracebus regulus. Lineage (NCBI taxonomy): Eukaryota > Metazoa > Chordata > Mammalia > Primates > Pitheciidae > Cheracebus > Cheracebus regulus. The sequence continues at coordinate 8,247 of CAUYQU010001640.1, read as the reverse complement.
GACCAGCCTGGGAAACATAGGGAGACCTCAGCCCTACAAAAAATTTTTAAAAATTAGCTTGGCGTGGTGGCATGTGCCTGTGGTCTCAGCTACTCAGAAGGCTGAGGTGGGAGTATTGCTTGAGCCTTGGAGGTTGAGGCTGTAGTGAGCTGTTATCATGCCACTCACTGCATTCCAGACTGGGGTGACAGAGCACAGAGCAAGACTGTCTCCCCCAAAAAAAAAGGAAGAAAAAAAATTACCCAAGATGGATTAAAGAAAAAAAAAAGAAACTAAAACTGAAAGTTCACAGTAATTCTCATACTTTATTACAGTACTACAGAGGCACTTCAACAGCTAACATGATTGCCTATAAAATACATAGATATTATTATTCCATATAAAAGCAATCAATCAAAACATTACTTCACATAAAATAGTTATTTTCACAAGATTACCGGTAAGGCAGGCTGCATGGAAGCCTGAGACATATGAGACATCATCATTCCAGGCATTACTGATGACATCATTCCAGGCATCTAAAATAAAAGTAAAAAAGGTTACTACAAGACCAAAGCACTTAATACGACTTTAAGAATCCAATAACTTAAGATTAAAAACCACTCAACACTATACCATGTGAATAGTATGCTTAGTAAGTGCTTGTTGAATGAATGAAGTACTTTATCAATGATCTATTTTAATATTTATGTCACCATTTATACATACGATCAAAATTATTTTAACAAGTAAATTTAAAACTTTGGACTATTAGGATTTTTCTAGCCTGAATTAAAAAAAAAATTAATTCAGTTTAACACAACATTCATATTTTTCTCACTTCTTTGGAGCAAGAGAATTTAAGATAAAATTTTTTCAGTATTTTTCACCTTTGATTTTTCATATATGTATTGAATACATTTTGCAATGTGGCACATTTCAAAACCCCAGATCAAAGGTGCTTAACATCCAAACAGTGATTTTTAAAAATACATTAAAAAACAAAACCTTTTAAAATCACAAATCATCTATCTCCTTTCTTGTACAGAAAACTTAAGGCACATACATAAATATTTGAAGATATTAGTCCGGGAGCTCAATCTACTTCACCAACAACTGCCATTCAAATCTACGAATTCATTCTACTAAGTTTGAATATAAATCCTGAAGATTAACACGAGTTTCTTAAGAATTTGACTTAATGCTCATCTATATTAGTATAATCCCATGTTACAATTTTGATTTTAATGACCATTAAAAAGATCTAAGGAAATTCAGAAGGGGACAAAAATTACATACAATAATCACAGGTACTGAAACAAGGTAACCAGTTATTAAACAATTTCAAAGTAAATGAACATTTTGAGAAATAAAACAACAGAAAACAATAAGCATATAGTCAGTAGGAACATACAGATTTAAGCCTTCTGAAGGTACGTAAGAACATTCACACACTGAATTGAATTCCTTGTGAAAGTGACCATGAAGCTAAACAAGGCTAAAGTACCTATTAAAATGAAGTACCACGATGTTAACGGATTAAAAACAACCAATAAACTGCCTAAACATCATTAAACAAGAACTTTTTGACAAAAACTGTGACTATAAGAATGTGGTGGCTGACTTGCAACATGGTCCAAATAATACATATTTTATTAAGGTATAGAATTTGAAAACAGAAGCACTGGCAAGCCTCCATCATCCAGACTAATAGAATCAGACAAATAATTTACAAAGTAAGGAGAAAAAATATAACAATGAAATGAGAAAGAACTATAACTAGGCTTACTCCCAGTCCATACATCTCCTGCCAATAGATATAACCTTACAATTAATTTTGCTTTAGGCCAATGTAAAATATGCAGAATCAGGTAACTGGTTGTGTGGGAAAGCAACCAAGATGCCTGAGAGAAACAGCTGCTACTTTAAATGACCTACATATAAAATCAAAAGCTAGAACATATCCAAAACTAGAATTCTAAGCTAAATCAAGAGATCAAGGTTTGAAAACTTAAGAGAAAAATCAATCAAAGTAACTTCTTTAAGAATTAAAGGTATTTTTAAAAGTAGAGTAAAGTCTGCATAATGCAACAGAATATTTAAGTTCTGCATGGTAGCAACAGATTGTACAAATAAATACAATTTCAAATTGAAATATCCTGACTCTATAACATATATAAAGATAAACTATTATTTAAAAATAAAGCCACACACACACAAAAAAACCCAACATGTATGAGTTTACCAGACCAGGCCAATGAGACTTACAGCAGGTAATATTTGAAAATCACTAAAGAACATACAGAGTTTGACAGAGTTCTCTCTTTAATTGTCCTTCTTCCCATACCTAAAATTTTTAAACACCTCAAAACTACTCATTTAGACTGGAAATCATGGTATTAATTATAGAATGAGATTTAATGTCAAATAAAAAGCTACATTCTCCCTCAGAGATCTCTGTAAATTTTGGAGGTGAAGACTAGTTAATCTTGTTTTACCTGACAAACTAATCTGCAAGTCCTAAAGTACATACAACTGAACATCCTGAAAGTAAATAGATCATTAATATAATTTAAATCAAAACTATGATGTTTACATAAAACCAAATAACAAAACTAAAATACGCAAACTACTGTATTTTGTATGAAAAGCTATTGTTAAGAATTGGAGAAATTTAAAGTTCCTTTAGAGGACTGAGCATCCCAGAAAAGTCTGTTTTTCAAAGTCTAGAAAATCTACTTTGTGGCAATGTTATGATTCCTATTTTCTATTAATTCTAGGATACACATAACAGAGACATGTTTTACAATTTCTTTCTTGGAAGCTGAATCTTTCAAAGAATTTGTGTTGATTTATGCCAGTCACTTTGGCAGCACCATCAATCCGAGATCATTAAAAGTTTCTAAGCTATCTATCCTTTTAGCACTTACTGTTAACAGGAATACAGGATGCAAACTTATGAGAATTGTCTATAGTTCAAGTCCTAAAAATTGATTTTTCCCTCCTTCATCCCAATAACAAGAGTTGAAACATTCAGGTTTTTTGCTTTCTCCTCTGGCATGGTAGATATACTTTTTTCACATAGAGGGTATAGTCCTTCGGTGTCTCAGCTTTATCTGCTGAGTGTTTCAGATTTTCCACTTAGGATTTTTTTTTTCCTCACTGAATTAGGGGCACATAAAATACAGTCAAGTGTCATTTAATGACTGTATGTTCTGACAGTTGTGTCGTCAGGAGATATCATCATTGTGTATCACAGAATGCACTTACACAAACCTGGATGGTTATAGCCTACTACACATCTAGACTATTATGGCATAGCCTTATTGCTCCTCTGCTACAAACCTTTGTAGCACGTTACTGTACTGAATACTGTAGGCAACTGTAACACAATGGTAAGTGTTTGCATATCTGGACATAGGAAAAATATAGTAAAAATAAGGTATTATATGATCTAATAGGAACATCGTTGTATACGTGGTCTGTCATTTACCAACATGTCACTATGTGGCCCACGACTGAAATACATGGTCTCACCATCTCACTGCTTAAGTTCAATGAAAATGAGATTTTGCTTCAAAATGATAAAGGGGAAAAATTCTTAACTTAGTTGCTATAATAATGCCACAACGAATTCCATATGCCACATCATTCTTAAGGCTACAAAGTGGTAGTTCATATTTACTTAATGTGAAACATACTGTAAAATCAAAACCATGTACTGCTTTACAAATTACTATTTAAACTACTTTGGCAAATACGTAAAAGTGCGGTAATTAAGAATTTTCAGTTGTTTGAGACATAAACTAAGATTTCCTAAAATGTTTTAAACATCTGAATATTTTGAACACTTTGGCACCTTTAAAAAATGTAGCTGATATATAATATTTGATATAATTAATAAGTGGCCAACCATATGTATATTTCATTATAAAGCATTAAGACGAATTATCAAGATGTTCTCAGAAGAATTATCAGTTTGAGGAAAGTAACAAATAAATGAGCAAAAAACTAGGGAGCACAATACAACCTATTCAGTCATTCTTAGCATCCCAGAAACTTTCTAATGTTATATATAAACAAACATACTTCATTTATCACTCTACATATTTTAAAAAATGAAAATAAAAAGCAGTAGTAATGCAAGCAGTATCAATGCTACAGCAAGTGAATTTTACAAAGTATAAACTAAATTGGTCCAATTGTACCATGATATGAAAAAAAAGCACTTTACAAGTAAAGAACGTCACAATAGGACTTCACAAGTTCTTTCCTTCATAATTTTACTGAAGTTTTTCCTGCTAGAATGAATCACAAACAATTGGACCTATCTTTTGACTAGTATCACACACAAAAAAAAATCACCTGAAAAAAATATTAACTCCTAAATTTGGTGGTTTTAAAAAAAAATCAACTCTTGCTGCAAACCTGTAGCAGAACACCGATAACTTAAATAAATTTGATGTTTGCCTTTTTACTTGGGGCTCTTCATTAAATGTGCTAAAGTAAAATTCCAAAAGATAAGTAAGTACAGCCTAGAAAGGCTGTTTAGTATTTTAAAACAACTATCTCATAGACCACTAAGTTAGTTTATAAATATATAAACACCAAAAATCTTTGAATACATCCAAAAACTAAAACTTTAAAGAGAACTAAACATTCATTCAATTGGAAATAAATGGAAATATCTATGTTTAAAGTATATCCTTAACAACCAAAAGTAACTGGCGGCATTTTGTGGAAACCATTTAACCTATTACCTCTTCATCTAAAGCAAGCCTGTCCAACCTGCAGACCATGGGCCACGTGAGGCCCAGGACAGCTTTGAATGTGTCCCAACACAAATCTGTAAGCTTTCTTAAAACATTCAGATTTTTTTTTTGGTCTTTTTTTTAAAGCACATCAGCTATTGTTAGTGTATTTTATGAGTAGCCCAAGACTATTCTTCTTCTAATTTGGCCAAGGGGAGCTAAAAGCCTGGATACCCCTCATCTAGAGCAATATAAATTCAAACCATCATATTTTGGTAAGAAACATTTAGATACATAAAGGATAGACAATATTTGTACAAATTGTAATCCTGTAGAATAGAACCTTACCATGAATTAAGACAAGTTCCAGTATTCAAAATTTACTAAACTCTCTCAACCTACAGAATTTAGAACTGCTGAACTATAGCAACCTCTTCAGGTTCTAAGGAGGTTAACTCAATTACATAATCTTATACTGCTAAGCAGACAATGCAGACTGGCAGAATTCCTATTCCATTTACCAAAGGTGTGATCTTGGCCTCATTTTTTTGACCTCTGTGGACCTCTAATTCTTCATCAATGAGAAAAACAGTACTCATCTGATAGGATTATTATTGAGAACAAACGTGATAATCCAGGTTAGACACCTAGAAACGGGCTAATTAAATGATGTAATATGTATTTGATTATCTATCACTGCTCTCCATTTAATCAAGGTATCTTTTATGTCATCCCTTCCCTCATCTATTCCTTATCTATCTCTCAAGTACTTCAGGTATCTAGGGAAAATATTGTAAAACCACCAAATATTCAATAGGAACCATTACATTCAATCTCAGATTAAGATCATGTTTAGTGCTGGCTCTGGGCCTTAATATTCCCATTTGTAAACCGGACATCCAATCCATCTAGTCAACTCACTTTTCAGTCAGGAGGATCAAATTCAATAGGCTCTATGAATCCCTCAAAGTTTATATAAGCATGATGAAAATAATTCTTCTTGAAACAAATTATAGAAATAGAGCTAAATGACAAATAACTGTATCACTTTATTTTTTAAAAAGTTCTCATCATAACCGGGGATACACAAAAATTGCATTGCCTCAATTAAGTCATACAGAATTAATGACTTTAAAACTTACACTACAAAGTCATCCAAGCCTTCTTTTAGACACAAGTATACAAGGACACAAGACTGTTATTACCCCCTTCCAGACGTCTTTCAAGCTAGATTTGGTCGTATATCTAGCTAGATCTTTATTTCAGTATAAGAAAGGGTCTAATTTTCCACACCTAACAATATATGATCATAAACATGCAATGACTTAGAAATTACTGAAAAATCATCTTTCAAAGAAGTTAACAACTTTCTTGATTCCACATAGCCAAATGGGTGTTTTCAAAGAGGAACTTAATGCTTATTTACCAAAAGGTAATTTTAAAAGTCTTAGCCTGAACTGAAGATCAGGACCTAATGACTAGGATCCCATTGACGATGTAATGTGAATTTTGTTTAAAAAGATCAAAGTCTATCATAAGTATAAGAATTTTGTTAAAATAAAAACAAAAACTGAGAGGGATCCAAGATGGCCGAATAGGAACAGCTCTGGAATGCAGTTCCCAGCAACAGCAACAACAACACAGAGGGTGAGTGCCCACCGCATTTTCCAACAAATTTTCACTGCCCACAGGCCAGTAGATTCCCAGGCTGAAAAGCACACAGAAACTCACACAAATCTGGGCAGCCATTTCAACCGGCACCTGGAACGCCTAGGAGACAGAGCCACCCATTCAACTGAAAGGGAGGAGGCAGAGACAGGGAGCCAGGTGATCTGGCTTGGCAGGTACCACCCCCACAAAACAAGCAATCTGAAATGCTCGGGATTGAGAGTTTCGCAGCAAGCACAGCTGGACCCAGGATGGTCCAGCTCAGTGGGGAGAAGGGCGACCACCACTATCAAGGCAGTCTGCCACTACTGAGGTAGTTCACACAGCAGCTGGGCAGAGCCTGCGGCAGCTCAGCAATGCCTCTGATGGCAGACTGTGACTAGACTATTCCGTGTGGGGCAGGGTATCTATGAAAAAAGGCAGCACCAGGACATCAACTTATAAATAAAGCTGACCTTCCTAGGACAGAGCACCTGGGAAAAGAGGCAGTTATGAGTTCTGCAGCAGCAGACTTAAAAGTACCTGCCCAGCATCTCTGCAGGGAAAAATGGAGCTCTCAGCACAGCACTTGAGCTCCTAGAAGGGACAGACAGACTCCACAAGCAGCTCCCTGACCTCTGTATACACAAAGAGACACCTCATAAAGGAGTGCTCAGGCCGACATCTGGCAGGTACCGTTCTGGGATGAAGATAAGAGAAGAAGAAACTGGCAGCAACCCTTAATGTTCTGCAGCCCCTACAGGTGATCCCCATGCAAGCAGAGTCTAGAGTGGACCTCCAGCAGTCCTGCAGCAGAGGGGCCTGACTGTTAGAAGGAAAACTAAGAAACAGAAAGAAATAACTTCATCATCAACAAAAAGGATGCCCACTCAGAGCCACCATCCAAAAGTCACCAACTACAAAGGTCACAGGTAGATAAAGCCACTAAGATGGGAAGAAACCAGTTCAAAGAGGATGAAAACACCAAAAACCAGAATGCCTCTCCTTGAACAAAGATGGATGGAGAATGAATCTGATGAATTGACAGAAACAGGCTTCAGAAGGTGGGTAATAACAAACTTCTAAGAGCTAAAAGAACATGTGCTAACCCAATGCAAAGAAACTAAGAACCTAGAAAAAAGGTTAGATGAGATGCTAACTAGAATAAACAGCTTAGAGAAGAATATAAATGACTTGATGGAGCTGAAAAACATATCATGAGAACTTCATAAAGCATACACAAGTTTCAGTAGCTGAATTGACAAGCAGAAGAAAGGGTATCAGAGATTGAAGATCAGCTCAATGAAATGAAATAAGAAGGCAAGAATAGAGAAAAAAGAGTGAAAAGAAATGAACAAAGCCTCCAAGAAATATAGGATTATGTGAAAATACCTAATCTACGTTTGATAGGTGTACCTGAATGTGATGGAGAGAATGAATCCAAGCTGGAAAACACTCTTCAGGATATTATCCAAGAGAACTTCCCCAACCTAGCAAGTCAAGTCCAGGAAATAAAGTGAACACCACAAAAATATTCCTCAAGAAGAGCAACCCCAAGGCACATAATTTTCAGATTCATCAGGGTTGAAATGAAGGAAAAAATGCTAATGGCAGCCAGAGAGAAAGGTCAAGTTATCCACAAAGGGAAGACCATCAGACTCACAGACTCACAGTGCATGTCTCTGCAGAAACCCTACAAGCCAGAAGAGAGTGAAGGCCAATATTCAACATCCTTAAAGAAAAGAACTTTCAACCTAGAATTTCATATCCAGCTAAACTCAGCTTCATAAGTGAAGGAGAAATAAAATCCTTTACAGACAAGCAAATGTTGAGAGATTTCGTCACCACCAGGCCTGACTTACAAGAGCTC
>CAUYQU010001639.1:0-68747 GCA_963574635.1 Cheracebus regulus | reverse complement strand
TCATAAATAGCTCTTATTATTTTGAGATACATTCCATCAATACCTAGGTTATTCAGAGTTTTAAGCATGAAGGGTTGTTGGATTTTATTGAAGTCCTTCTATTGGCACACATCTATTGAGACTATCATCTGTTTTTTGTCTGTTTCCAGTTACGTGATGAATTACCATTATTGATTCACGTATGTTGAATCAGCCTTGCATCCCAGGATGAAGCCGACTTGATCTTGATGGATAAGCTTCTTGATGTGTGGTTTGATTTGATTTACCACAAAATCAAATGTGGTAATGTGGTTCAGTTGGAAATGTGGAAATCACCCGTCTTCTATGTCAGTCTCGCTGGGGGCTGTGCACCAGAGCTGTTCCTATTTGGCTGTCTTGCCTGGGGACCCACAATTCTCTTTTATTTCATTTCATTCTCACAGTGTCATTATTAATTAAGTTCCCATGATATAAGTTCTTAAGTCCTTAAAAACTCGCTTTTTACAAAAAGAGGTATGGATAGAAATTATTTCAGATATTCAATGAAATTTGCAGTGGTGTAATTTTAAGATTAGAAAGGCTATTTTCAAGCAGTTGGGATTTCTTGAAATCTATGACAAAATAAATATAATTGCAGGAGCACAAATAAAACTGTCTTTCTTTTTTTTTTTTTGTACTTGGCAAGTGTATTCATTCTGCTTCCAACTTCTGTTTTACAATTTTATTTGTGTTGTTTTTAGATTGCATGCAGATTATCTCATACATAATTATTGTACCAATTTGTGGTACTATGCATAGGCTCACTAAACAATGAACATATTGAAATACATGCAAATACAAGTAAAATCAAAATGACTAATGTTTCTTAAATCTTAAAATTTATCTAGTTATTATCTGGGTATCGAATATATTACCAAAGTCTTGTAAAACAGTTACTTTATTGCTAGATGCTTTGTGCATCAATATGACTGATGATCTACATGACAGAAAAAAAATGAAATACTGGTAAGCATAAAGTTCAATTCATGATGACAAAAAGGAAAAAAGTCATGTTCATTGAATTCTTTGAAAATTAGATAACAGAAACAAACAAAACCCACAAATCTCTTTGGTGAGCAGTCATAGTTAATCTTTGCTGGAAGTATTAAAAGTAACCAAATTAAACATAAATCCCTGAAGGTCAACAGGTATATAGTGGGGACTGCAAACATGCATAGTTGTATTGATAAAATTGTTGAAAATTTAAATAAAAATATTTTGTTGGCTGGGCATGGTGGCTCATGCCTGTAATTCCAGTACGTTGGGAAGCCAAGGTGGGCAGATCACGAGGTCAAGAGATCAAGACCATCCTGGCCAACATGGTTAAAACTCCTCTCTACTAAAAACACAAAAAAATTAGCCAGGTGTGGCAGTACACATCTGTAGTCCTAGCTACTCAGGAGGCTGAGGCAAGAGAATTGCTTGAACCTGGGAGGTGAAGGCTGCAGTGAGCCTCTGCACCCCAGCCTGGGCAACACAGCGAGACTCTGTCTCAAAAAAAAATTTTTGTTATATTAATAGAATTCATAAAGTGTTCAAAATTTATAATGGCACATTGTCATTCTATAAAACAGTCATCAATAATTTATTAATATTATATAGTTAATACTATACAATTAGTATTGATATTGCATATCAAGCCACTCTGTGCTAGATACTGTGCTATAGAATAAGCAAGGGGAGATGGTGATGTATTTCAGAAAGGAGTGACATTTTTCTTGCTTTTGAAATTATTTCATTTATTTATCTGTGCAATGTATACCCCCAAAATGAGTGCATAAGCTTACTTAAAATGAGAATAGTCCTTAAAATAAAAATAATAATAATTTTACTGAGAGTTTACTATGGGCTACTAAATTCATAGTCTTAAAATGTTTAAAATGTGAAGTCATAGTTGGGACCACAATTACTTTACTTTCTTTTTGTTAGTAGAAATGTGCTTAAGAAATGCTGGATAAACATGGATATTGATAGGAAATACTGAGCTTTGTCATTGTCTTGTTTTATAAAATAAAATATCATGGTGCTTTCTGGTAAAACCGTTAATAAAAAAAAGATAATTACTTTTAAGGCATATGTTCTGGTTAAAATTTTGTAAGATTTCACTCTTCTATCACTAATGTAAATCAGAATATACATTTACTTGCCATCTGTTAGCTAGAACTCTGCACTCTAGAACAGTCTAACAATGGGTTAATTTATCCTTTATAACGCAACTCTATGAAGGGAGATAATTTTCTTTGGATTACTGTAATCCACAGTCTAGACTAGTATTTATTGAAATGATGTATAGTCATAATAGTCAATTACTCAGTAGAGAGATGTCTTTCTAGATCAGAAGGAAGTCATTTTGCCCACCCTGACAAAATGTGCCATTATTTGAATTTAGTAACACATTAAAAATGCAACCCTAATACGCAGACTAATTACCAACTGATTCCCATTAAGCAATTCCAATTACAACATTGCATTCTTTGCTCCTCTCACTTTTCTTTTTCTTGGAGATGGAGTCTTGCTCTGTTGCCCAGGCTTGAATGCAGTGGCACAGACTCGGCTCACTGCAACCTCTGCCACCCAGGTTCAAGCACTTCTCCTGCCTCAGCCTCCTGAGTAACTGGGATTACAGGTGCATGCCACCATGTCCGGCTAATTTTTGTATTTTTAGTAGGGAAGGGTTTTCAACACGTTGGCCAGGCTGGTCTCAAACTCCTGATTTTAGGTGATCTGCCTGGCTTGGCCTCCCAAAGTGCTGGGATTATAGGCGTGAGCCACTGCGCCTGGCTTGCTTGTCTTACTTTCTTGTAAATCAGTTGTGGATTTTGCATTTTCATCTCTCACTAACAAGTGTTATTCAGTCCTCTCGTTCTAAAAATTTGAGAATATCTGCTGATCACTCTTCTAATTTGCAAAATACCTATTCTCTTCTGTTGACATCTATATTATTCTAATGATTAGATTCACACTATGTTTTTGAATTTAGACCACTGTAAATTTTGTCCAAGGGACTTTTGGTGATATAATGCCTGCAGAAATAGATATTATATATATATATGACTTACATGTATATCATTTACATAGGTTTTTATTTTCCTATGATTTGTGTTGCTCTTTTTTCTTAGCTGAATTATTTTGTGACACGTTTTTTTATATCATTCATGTCTCTACTCAATGCCGACTTCTTCGAGAGGCGTTCCTTGACCACACTATCTTGTACAATAGCAATGTCACTTTTTCTCCATTATCTGACTGTATTCTACCCCCCAAAAAATTATTAGTACCTGGTATTAAAGTAGCTGTTTATTTGTGTACAGTATTTGTATTTCTTTCTAAATAGAAAGGAAAGTTTCACAAAATAGGATTTTTTCCTGAGTAATTGATTAAGATTGCTTCTGTCTTTTCATTAGCTCAGAGAAAAAGGCACATCTTTGTCCTAGGAATTAGAATATTATGTACCAATTTAAAGGCAACAAAAAAGAGTTTCAGGCACCATCATGATACACTGATATAAGTCCTCACAAAGAAACAATAACTCATACATATCATCACACCACTATCATATCAAAGATAAAACCAAATGATCCTTAAAATTATAATTTCTGGTGCTTATTATAAAATATGAACTAAAAATTTGAAGTGGTATAAACCTCTTTCAAAATTTCAGAAGCTAAAAATATAAAACAAAAGCTACATGCAGCGCCTACAGCAGGCTAACTGAAAGAGGATGGAAATCACTAAGGCTCTATCTCTTGATTTCTAGTACTGCATATGCTAACTGGACCAACTCTTCCCTTCAGAATTTTACGTTCTGTCACCTGTCTCTTAGCTCTTGGGCCATTAAAACCCCAGTCAATTCTTTGGAGCTTTTTGGGATTATTCTATCCTATTTAAAAATTGTGATTATTGAGATAGAAAATTCAAAATAATTATTTAAGTAAGCATAAAAATGTAGTGTTGATTGAAACATTTAGGAGTCTTAACCACTTTTAAAGCAGAACTAATTGCCTCCATGACAATGCCTCCTAGATACACTCATAAGTTCTTATTCATCAAATTTGTTGTGCAAGTGATCTGTCTTATAAATTGTCCATAGGTTGTTTACATATCCAGACATAATACATCCTTAAAATATATAGATCTAAACTGTATTCCAACTCTGAAGATTTTTAATTTCTTATTCCTGAAGATAACTTAGGGTTATAAATGTAGCCACTAAATTTTTAGATAATTTAACTTACCTCATATAATTTTTAAGAATAAGTCAAATGAACATGAATTCACTGCTTCATTTTAATTAATTTTCTTGATTATTCAAAATTAGATTCCTTCTTTCCCCAGATTGAAGCATAAGTTCACTCTCCATCAAGATGTTTGAAAATTGTCCCAAAATAATGAACATGTGGGAAAAGTAAATACCAGCCTCTGCTACCTTCTCAAATTTTCAATCATTTGGCATACAGCATGTATATTAATGATGCCAGTTTTCCCTCTATCTCTGTTTTATTTGTTGGATAGCATTAATTGCTTTCTGAAATAATTCCATTAATTTTTTGTCTGCTCTCTACCAAACTAGAAGCTTCATGAAATTATGGATATTTTCTGTCTGGTGCACTTTTTATCCCATGTACACATAATAGAATATAACACATCTAATTGCAAAAGAGAAATCAAAGAACCTTATGGCTTTGGTGGATTATTTACAGGAGCCTGTGTCATATTTTATTGTTTTCTTCCATAGATCATACTTACATAAGGGCATGTATTTAAAAATTTATTCATTAACTCAGTCACTCATGAAACATTTATTGAGTCCTTGGAGCTCTTTGTAAATACTTTCATTATTTGAAATAAATGGGTCAACTTCATAATGCAGTCTTTACTCTTATTACTGTAGTATTCTACAAAAAAACTTAACAAGTAGATCTTTTTGAGGTTTTATTTTTGGAACATCAAATGTACTATTAATATATTCAATCAACTATTGCTAATCAGAAAGGCAGGACTTAGTATTTTGAGCTCTTCACAAGTATTTGGTTCTTTTGTTTCTTGCAAGTTCAAAGAGGAGCACTTTATTTCTTATTTCCATTTTAGCCACAGTCAAGTGGCTGCTTTGGTGAAGAAAGTGTAAGCAGAAGTACTGCATGGCCCTTTCAAAAGGAGGAATTAAGATCTGGTATATGTGTCAACATGCTCCCTCCAAAATGCAATTGACATTGCAAAGATCATTTTCTATTAATACACAGAAGCACTTAACCTAGTTCACTAATATTAATGGGATACTAAGATACCTTCTAATTTGAGGAAAGGATAATCTAAAAATTATAGAGAAGATATTGTAAAGGAAAAAATACATCTAAATTGAAGCTGTTTTTAAAAATTCTTGCTTTTTAAAAAATTTATGACCTATCATTACAGTACCTTATGTTATAGCATAAACAAATGTATCTTCAAAATTACTTATCTAAGCAGAGAAGCTGCTTATTAACTATTAGGAAATTACCTATGAATTTTGTATTGTGTCATTTTGCTAAGATATGGATCTCTAAAGGAAAAGTTTTAGTTTAAGATCTTTAGAACACAAAACCAAAAGAACTGCATGAATATATTAGAAGATTGCAGATATTTTTATATTTTAACTTAAAGTCTTCCCCAGATTTTTATAAATGTTACAATTTTACATTTCCTTGAAAACATTCCATTAAACCTGTGCCTAACACCTGTCTCAACAACAGTTAATTTTCATTTTTAATATAGACAATCATGTCAATAATAGGTTCTTCATATGTAGAATTGAGACAAATATTTATATGAATTGACATAAGGTTCTCTAAAGACAGCAAGCATGTAAGTAGTGAACACTGTCTTCATCCCTGTCCTTTTGCTTTCTCCCTTCCCCCAGCCTCCATTCAATCATCAAATCCTCCAGATTTTGCCATATATATTTCTCTCAAATTTCCAGTGCAGCATCAGATTCAGGTCATAATATTTCATTTGAAAAGAAACAACAGCTTTTATTCTGTCCTTGTCCCCTGTTAATTTGGCACCACAGTGATGACTATTTGACTTTCCTCTTTTGGCTCTTGAAGTGTCTGCCCACTTTTCAAAATAAAATTTAATTTCTTTGGAACTGTTCTATGGCCTTTCATGCCTCCAAATAGTAAGAACCATCTATGATAAAACCACAGCCAACATCATACTGAATAGGCAAAAGCTGGAGGCATTCCCCATGAAAACCAGCACAAGGCAAGGATTCCTTCTCTCACCACTCTTATTCAACATAATAGAAATCCTGGCCAGAGCAATCAGGCAAGAGAAAGATAGAAAAGGCATTCAAATAGGTAGGAAGGAAGTCAAACTATCAGACTTCATGACATGATTGTGTATCTAGAAAACCCATGATCTCGGCCATCAATGCTCATCAGTGGTAGACTAGATAAAGAAATTATGGCACATATGCATCAAGGAACACTATGCAGCCATAAAACAGAATGCAGTTATGTCCTTTGTGGGGACACGGATGGAGCTGGAGGCCATTATCCTTAGCCAATAAATGCAGGAATGGAAAACCAAATACAGCATGTTCTCATTTTATAAGTGGAAGTCAAATGATGAGAATACATGCGTGGACACAAAGAGGGGAACAACACATACAGGGGCCTATTGAAGGGTGGAGGTTGGGAGAAGGAAGAGAATGAGGAAAAATAACTAGTGGGTACTAGGCTTAATACCTGGGTGACAAAATAATCTTCACAACAAACCCCCATGACATGAGTTTACTCATATAACAAACATGTACATGTACACCTACGCTTAAAAGTTAAATGAAAAAGATAAGCGATGCCCATGATATCTAGACTATTACCTTCAAATTTCTACTCAAATTCTTGCTTCCATCTTTTTAGAAATGGTTTCCAAAACTTGAAGTATGTTAAAGCAACTAAAACACTCCATGATCTTTTGCATTTCTTTCTTGAACATTTTAAAACAGAAAATGGAAGCTTGGAAAACAGCAATCCATTATTGAGTAGTTGTACAGCAGGAGTTATGTAATTTTATTGACATCTGTCATGTCAAGCATTTATTATTCAAAGATAAATATTGTTTCAGCTATTTTAGGTAAATCTTTTAAATGTTGTAAAAGAAATCAGGTTTTTGGAATAAAAGCCATGTAAAAATATGGAACTCTAAACTTTAAGATAATTTAAGAAACTGGAAATATAACTGAAAATGATAAAGCTAAACTAATAGCCATTTATTATTAAAATTAAAAGGAGGAATTGATAATAATGATTGATTCAAAATCAACTGCAAGTTTAAGTGAAATGACATGTAAGAAAACCAATTTTACTTTAAGCTAATTGATATCTAAACAAGAGTTAAGATCCTATGGCATATTCCTGGTCATAAAAAATCACCAAACTTCTTAATAAAGTCCCCAAAACTTCTAATGTTAAACATAAACTAAATGAGAGCTATACAAACATTTAAAAATATTAATAAAAACAAGGAAGATAATTTTTACCCAGTTATTCCAGTTGAGGGTCATGGAGTGGGGTCAGGGCTTATCCCAGCAGCCAGGGTGCAAGATAGGAACTGATACTAGACAGGACTCCATCGTATTGCAGGGCACACTCAGACAAGCACTCACTCTCACTCAGACTGGGAGTAACTCATTTAGACATGCCGATTCACCTAATGTGCACATCTTTGGGATGAGAAAGGAAACTGGAGAAAATCCACAGACAAGAGAGAACATGTAGTCTCTATATAGACAGTGGTCCCTGCCTGGAACTGGATTTTTTCTCATCATCATTATAACCATATGACCTTAAACAAATGTCATTATTCAAGGACCTCCTGTACTTTGCTCATCAGCAAATTTGCATTTTCATCTTTTAAAATTTTGTTTGTAAGTACAAACTCCCAAATGCACATTCACTCATTCTTCTTAGTTTCCATACAAATATCAGATTTCTCTACCTCACAGTTCTTTTGTGCTGCAAATTCTATGACTAGTGTCTTCAGATGAAAAATTTATGCCTAAATTTCTGCCACCTTCAGTTCTCATTTCTAATGCTTCTGACTCATAAATTAACATATTGACGGAAAAGTGTTCACCCAAATTCTAGTAGCATGTTTCTAACTAGGATAACTGTTTTATGCTCCCCTATGAATCCAACCTAACAAATGTATATCTAAAAATATGGGAATACTTGTAAACATGGATTAAAAATATTATTTATGTCAATAATTTAACCCTCTTTCACTCTTTTAAGTATCTTTGAGGTGGCTTGTTTCCCCACATTTCTAATTAATTTTTTCAAACAGTGTTTCTGAACAGAATTAAATGTATACAAAGGCAACAGACTCAGAGAAAATCCTCAGGAAGTATTTGGTGTTTTCCAAGACACGCTACCTTTATTGTACAGAACCTTCTACATCCATCAAGAGTCCATCCTTCACCAGGTCTTTCAAATTTAACATTTATATATTCCTTGTAATAAATACATTGTAAAATTGGTATTTGCAGGAATTAATCAGATACGTATAATATCCTTCATTTGGTAGATGAAGATAACTTCACTTTTTACAAATGACATATGGCTTATTTCTTTTCCAGAGACACAGAGAGCATTTACAAAATGGTTTCTCTACATTTCTCTGAGTCCCTAATTCTCTCTCATCTCTATATGTTCAATGCTTTCCAGAGCATTCACTAAAGAAATAGAAGTGAATGACAGAGAAATAAGAGCACTATCTTTTACAAAATTATTCCTCAAAACAAAGTCAACATTCAAGTTCTGCCTATTTCTGCATTTTTAATTCAATCTTACTTCTCCCCTTTTAATTCTAATCTAAATCATCAGTATATAACCCAAATATGTGCCTGTTTTATCTGTCTTTATTGCAATAACATTCAATATACTCAGTATGGTATTATAAGATTAGTCTATGGAAGATGTCATTTTATTCATGATTTAAGATTATACAAAGAATCCAGATTATCTATCAAATCTCCATAGATTTTCCTGGGCTGGCATGAAATGGTTTCTCCATTTCATGGAGCTGTTTCAGGAAAAATCTATCTAAATGGCTTAAGTCAAGCACAAAGATTATCCCAATTTCACTTGTCTTATCCTACCATTCTCTTTTAGCATCTGTAGACTGTACAATCTATTAAGCCTTTAAGAAGCAATAATAAGCAAATATTCACTAAAATAACTTTTTTAAATGTTTTAACTGGAAGGAGAAATAAGCAATAGCTCAACCATTATAGTCACATCTATTGAAGACGAAAATTTAATTGGTAAAGTTATCTGACAATCAATTGTATCAAAAATATCTTTTTTGCTTGGTAATTTTTGATTAGTAATTAGTGATTACTAGTGGTCATCGTTTAAGAAGAAAGTTTGGGGATAAACCTATAAAACTAATAAATAAATGAAGTTTGCACATAAGTGATTATGTTTCTTGGCCGGCGACCTGGCAATGCTGACTGCCCCCGTCAGTTTCTGTGCTACTTTGTGTTTATTTCTGTTATACTTACTTTTATAAGACACTGAGGATAATAATGCTTTGTTTTTAAATTCCTGGCAGTTACCCCATATAATTTAATTAAAATTGTATTGCTTGGGAGAGCAAATAAGTATGATAATTTTAAATATTTTAGTACATCATGACTTAAGACAGGAATGGGTCAATTAAAGATTTTTTAAAGATAAATTTCCTACTTTCCAAAGATAGTCAAGAAGTCACATCATTGTGTATTTCTGTGGCTGAATATAAAAAGAAAACTGTATAAAATCATTTATTATTTAAAACTTTAATTGTGTCCATTTCAAATGAAGTCAAATGATGTTTACATTGCTTGGTATATTTATAACTTAGAAATATTTTTCTTGTTTATTTAATTCCTTAGATACCAAGGAAAGTAGACATTCAAATAACCTTTTTCTCTTTCCTGTTAAGCAACAAATGAAGCAAATAATTGGAGGTTAGTAGCTGTCTAAGGAGATTAAACAATTGCTTAGCTGAGCCTAAAAAGTACAACTTTGTTAGGGGATAACATTCTGAGAAAACTTTTATCCACAAATTAATTTTTTAGCTTCTCATTATGTATTGGTTCTCTTTTTAAGTTTCTTAAAACAGTGATTCCAGAATTTCAGTGCTTTTTGTTACTAGATATAATGCATTATTTTATAAAAAATTGCCTAAGTCAATACTAAAATCTGAGACAATTTTCCTAATCATATTTAAATATGGACCATACAGCTTAAACAAAAGAGTCAGGTAATGTTACCAGAAAGCTAAAAGGAGTGCTGGGTTGAGTTTATCAGCACCATACATGTATGAGTTTAGTAACACAGCAATGGTTTTTACAATCCTATTTAATCAGTAATAAGGTTTCTAAAGATTTCTGGTTTAAAAACAAGGTAAAGTCTTAACTGAATTTGCTATTAGCATTAAAGAATCTAATTTGTTTTCAGACTTCATCTCATATACAAATGCACTATATAATTAAAGCAATGTTTGATATTAGGAGGTGAGATATTTTCTACTAGATAACCCAGGTATTTTATGGACAGCAGAAATTATTTACATCTATAGGCTAAAAATAGAAATATTGCTTAAAATAATGACTTTAAAATCACAAAATATGTAACATAAATTAATCCCTCAAATAAAATTTGACTTTATAGTAAAAAACATGAACCACAGCTATTAGGACAGAAATCCATGTATTTAAAATGTATATTATAGGCTACATGCCTAACTCAGTTTATTTAAACCATCCAAGTTACATTTACTGTGTTCAAAAGCTCATTGATGTAGCATTCTGAAATAGTTTGGGAGACGAAAAAGGCTACATATGTGTAATATAAAAATATTCATGAAAATAATAAACAGTTCTGAATTCAAGAGTGATTTCTTTATCCAAAGGTGATTTTTAAAAGTTAGTATCTGATTGTGTCCTAAGATAATATTGATATTTAAATGTAAAGGAGAAATTTAAATGTTCTGAAATAATATAAAAATGCACTTGTTTACATTAATGCCTTTGTTTCCTGTTACTGACAGGGGATTTTTTTAAAAATTACATCCATTTTATCATATCTAGAATACTTTTGCCCTATCATCCTAAACTTCTATGTGTAAGTGAATCTTCAAAGGCAATGTTGCTTGCTGGGGCCATTTTGCGTGTAGAGATGTTTTATGCAGGAGTTCAGTGCAGAGGATATAGTTGTGAAAAAAAAAAAAGAGAAATGTGTATATATGCTCCTTCTCTTCTTACACTCCATCTACAAACAGCAACACCTTATTCACATTGGCAGAATAGCACAAAGTCATTACTCTTTATTGAAACTGCCCTGAAAGATATATTGAATTTTTCTCTCCTATGGAAAGAGTAAAATTACCAATTAGAATACAGTATCATAAAAAGCCCCCTAGAAAAATATGTTTATTTCTAAACATAAAAGAAAATCCTAAGAACAAAGGAGCCCAGAAAACAATATACACAGTTGCAGGTAAAAAGTTAGCTTCAAAAATTGAGTAAGGGAAATATTTGTTTTCTGGACCATGGTTTATTAGACCAGAAATATGTTTTTTTTCTCTAGTGGATAGCATGCATCTTACAAAACCTGGAAATAACAGTATTAGTAGCAGATTTACTGATTCGATGAAGAAGGCTTTAAATGAAGACTCAAAGGGGGAGAGAAAAATGTGAATCAATAAAACAGATCTTACAGAAGAGAATAGGTTTCAAATGAGAATAAGACTTAGTAAAAAGTCTAGAAATTATTTTGTGACAACTATGACTTGTAATAGTACTTAGGCCTAGGATATAGAGTATCCTAAATAAAACTAAATTAATAAAAATATTAGACATGTTCAACTCATAAAATGTACTTTAAAAAAATCCATATGCAACACTGAAAGATGAGTATAAGAATTGCCATAACTGTTTTTACAAGGAGTGCCCTGCACAAGAGTGCCTGGCCTGTGGAACAAGTGGGGGACATATTCCACTTCACACTCCAATTGCCTGACAGGTGTAATCTTCAATTTACAGGATAAAAACCCAGGCTTAGATATGTTCAGAAATATGCTCAAGGTTATGTAGCTATAAAAGTATGAGGCTATATTGGCTAGAATTGGAAGCTAGGTGTGTCTGGAATTCATTACTAAAAAAAAAAAAAACACAGAAAAGGAAAATTTATACATACCTATGGACACATAGATAATTTATTCTAAAGAAGGAGAGTAGGAGAAAATTTACTAATTTGTTCAAAAGGAACAATACAGTGACTGAGCAATGTGTGTCACTGCATATCAGGGAGTTACACACTAGTTTTATGATTAAAAATATAAAAACCTAATTTGGAGATGTTCACGTCAGGAAAGGAAAACAGAAGAAGAATGTGTCACTGGAAAATCGTGTAGCAATCCTAGCAAAAAAATACTACAGAGGATAGTTTGTGAATGATGAAAAGATATGGATTACAAAGAGAAGGCTTAAATGGTGGGATCTCTCTTGGGAGGAATTCTAACTCCCTAAACCTTGGCTTTTAGATAAGAAATTTGATTTGCATCCATAACACAGATACTGAGTGGAAACAAGGGTTTGAGATGCATAAGAGTACAGGAAGAAGATTATGAGCAGGGCTGGGTAAATTCTATGGACTTAAAACACGCAGCTAGTAATGGGAAGTTACTCAGAGACTCTAAGGAAATATAACTGAGGAAGAAAGTGAGAAACTGAAGATTATAATTATGACTCTGTCTTGCAAATAAACCTATAACCAGAAAATAGCACAAAAATCACCTAAAGAAAATAATTAATTTTGCAAATGAAAATTTAGTCATAGATTTAGGTTTCTTACAAAGCATGTACAAAGAAAAAAGTGAATGTGAATGATTAAACAATGTAGTAAGGAGTTTTTTTTTTAAAAACTAGGAGATAGGTAAAGTCAAGAATGCTTACAGATACTCCAAATACGAAAGTTTATAAAATAATAGCTGTGTTAAGGAAAAAAGAAATAACCCACAAACTGAGGGAGAAAGAACTGCTAATTTGTTTTTTTGCCGTTGCTTTATATCTTCTCTGTTAAAGAAAGTTACCAAATCAGAATGAGTAGAACAATATTAATATAGATTCTGATTTTGCTCCAATTTACCTACAGACCTTTTTCAATGAGGGATAACCAGAGAAACATCGTGAATGATCCACTGTGGTCTGCTCTATCTGTAACCTGTGAGCACTTAGACAAGAATCCAGTAATTATCAAAGGCCAGCATGTTTTCAGTAGGAAAAGCTCTTTCATTTTTTTGAGATTCTTAAACTGGCATACTAAGAAGATGCAATTTACAGTGTATCGTAATATGAGTAATATATTATACAAGTATTTTATGGTAACCTTGTGAGCAAGATAAAAAAACAATGGTTTTATGATAGAATAGATGAATGAATTGTTGGAGGTTGATCAGTCTTACTCCATGCAAATTTTATCCTTTCTACCATCCCAACTCAAGATTATTCTGTGATTTAGTTAAGAAAGTGGAACATACACTGCCAATCTAGGGATAATACAAAGCTTTGGGGGAGAGCTAATAGATTATGTAGTGATCAAATTTTCAAAAATGTTTTGTTATGCCGAAATTCATCTAGGTAATATGCTAACAAGAAAAAATGTAAAGACCTACATTTAAGTTTTAAAAATATTATTTATACAAAGGATACGTGAATTTAACATTTTAACTCTTTGAAAAAGATACAATTTTTTCCACAAAGCCCTTGATCTTCAGCCCCCTTAAGAAACTATCATACTTTAATTTCTTCTCATTTTATTAAAGTATTTCTATTTCTCAGACATATTAAATTAGCTTATGCAGCATTCTGTATATATCTTGAACTCCTAAAGTAAAAATACGTATGATTTCTCACTTCTTAGGAACCAAGACAAATGATTATGCATTATAGGTTAGCGGGAACATATCTGAATTAAGTTCCTTTTATAAAGTTATACCATGTAATTTATCTCGCATATCTAGTGATGAAGGATTTTAGAAGGCCCAAACGCTGTCACTTCAGTATGTCTGCTGTCATAGTGAAAATTGTGTAAATTAATTTCAAGGATTTTTAAGTAACTCAGAACAGTTTGTGTAGAGTAATATACACATGATGAAAACATACATATACATACATATACATAAAATATGTTTTAGAATTCATGCAAAGCTATTAGAAAAATGATAACAAGGTATTCACAGAGGTGCACCAAGTAAAAAGGACATCGATTAGGTTTCTCACCTGCCTGATACCCAACCGATATGCAACAATCCGATCCACTGCATCAGGATTCATCTGTGTCCACTGTAGACTGTAAGAATAAACACGGTGTCTGTTCTGCCATACAGGATTGTAGGTATCATAATAGAATTCTGGAGCATAGGCCTTTCCTGAAAACAGAAAGTGTGCTTAAATTTGAATGATGACATATTGTAGTGTAAGCATACTTATTCCCTTTGGCCCTTTTACCATTTCTACTATATCTTCCATTACTAATTATTCGATATGAAAAGTCCTATTCTTACAATCCAATCAATTCTCTGGATATATTTTGAGAACAGATGGGAGAATTCCTGGTTGATTGAATGAGCAGCTTGAAAAGAGAAGAAAGATGAACATATAAGTATTTGGCCTAGGTGACTAGAGAAATGGAATTTTCATCAAGCAAAATGGAAATCTGTGGGAGGATTAAATCTGGAGAGAGAAGATCGAAGTCATTTTTAAATAATTTGAGTGATCTAAATGGATACATCAAGTATGCAGTAGGATATAACTAGTCTGGAATACAAGAGAGATCAAGACTGGAGATACAATCTTGCTAACCATAGGCATGCAGATAGAATTTAAATTTAAAGCCATGAGACTGATAATATCACCAAGGGAGTGTGAGTAGACAGAGAAGACGAAAGTCTGACCACTGGGGCAAGAGTTATGGGAGGAGATAAAAACCACACAGAAGCCTGAGAGGGAACAACCATAAATTTTGGGAAAACTAAAAATGTGGCATCCTAAAGGTCAAAAGAGGTATTTCAGGAAATGAGTGATCCACTGTGTGGAAAACAATTAGTGGACATGAAAATTTGTGTTTATATTACCTGTAGCTTTCATCAACAAAGTGAACTTAATAAAACTTAAATGAATTACTTAAAAGATGTTGTCAATATTTAGCTTATATTTAGATTTTTAAAGAAATGTGAATTACATATAGTATATATAGCACATACAAACCATCTCATTTAAACTTTTCATTTGGGCAATTAAAAAAAATACCATTTGGAATTATAGATCCAACTTCCCAATGTTCTGAAGTATATTTTTTCTATTACAAATATCATATTTATTTAATAATACAACACTATTTAATGAGAACCTATTTGATGCAAAGTATTGTTGTAGGTATTAGGGACATAATGAATGAGGAGGTATGGCCTCCTCATTCATTGAAATTTTCCAGACTTTTCATGCAGCTTTGCAATTCTTAATAAGTTGAAAAGCTGTATTTTTATCACCACTTAACATCTTTAACATCATTTAACATCTTTAAAAAAAAAAATAGATTAGGCCAGCTGTGGTGGCTCACACCTATAATCCCACCACTTTGGGCAGCAGAGGTGCTTGATCTCTTGAGCCCAGTTGTAAAGACCCACCAACCTGAGGAATATAGCAAAATCCTGTCTCTACCAAAAAAAAACAAAAACAAAAACAAAAACAGCCTGGCATGGTGTAGTGCACCTGTGGTCCCAGCTTCTCAGAGGACCTACTTGCTGAGGTGGGGAGATTCACCTGAACCTGAGCCTGGGGAGGTGGAAGTTGCGGTGAGCCAATTTTGTGCCACTTCACTTCAGCCTGTGGGACAGAGCCAGACCTTATCAAAAAAAAAAAAAAAAAAAAAAGTAAAGTTCCAGATGAGAGGAAAACAGCATACTCAGAGAAGGAATCAATAATCAAAATATTCTTGATAATTTGTATTTGAAACAAAATTTTTCAAAATGAAATCAAGGAGGTGAATTTAGTAGTAGCTGAGTCAGACAGCTAGAGGATTTAATTAAATATACACATCCATGGCCGGGCACGGTGGCTCACACCTGTAATCCCAGCACTTTGGGAGGCCGAGGTGGGTGGATCATGAGGTCAAGAGATCGAGACCATCCTGGCCAACATGGTAAAACCCTGTCTGTACTAAAAATACAAAAAAGCTGGGCGTAGTGGCATGTGCCTGTAGTCCCAGCAACTTGGGAGGCTGAGGCAGGAGAATTGCTTGAACCCGGGAGGTGGAAGTGGCAGTGAGCTGAGATCGTGCCACTGCACTCCAGCCTGGTGCCTGGTGACAGAACGAGACTCTGTCTCAAAAACAATAAAATAAATACACATCCAATACCTACAAACTTACTAAAGAAGTAATGAGCTGCTTAGATAAGTAACATAAACTTGGAGAGTTATCATTACAAAGTAGTATCTACATTGAACTAGAGAAGTAAAAGTCTAGTGTTTCTTTTCTATGAGGACTGGGCAGTTGCTTTTGTTATTTAACCAAGGAAGAAACCTAAGGGTGATTACATTCAGTTCTAAGTAGCACATTCTTAATAAAATGAACAATTCATTCAGAGACTCAAGAAGAGATTACAGGCACAACTAAGGGTTATTTAGCATGGAAAACAAAAGGAGTATCTCTCAAAAATGGGCAAATTGTTTTCTAAAAGTTGAAATCAATCACAGATAAAATCAGACTAAATGTTAACAAATCTATGAAATAAGATGAATACCAGTGATTGCCTATTAAAAGGGTGCATATTTTGACTTAGAAAATGTTCTACCAGTGGTCTTTGAATATGGAATCGCCTACCTCAGTAGACCACAAATTTCTCTTTACTTGAGGTATTTAGTCAACACTTGAACAGCCATGTAGCAGGGCTGAGATGGGTAGCTGCCCACCAGATGGTCATTTAAAATAATTTTCAGTCCCAAAACTCAACTGTAGGCTGCTATAAAATGTTTGCCTGTCAAACTAGATTTGATATGTTAACTAATTTTAGATTAAATCTGGCTTAAATATGGAGGAATTGGCACTTCAAAATTATCTCATAACATTTAAAAAATATTCCTCTTGAAAAGCCATACATTTGTTGTAAAGAATAATGTCTTTCCAAATAATAGTATTCATAAGGATGAATTCATCTCTAAGGTTGTAATCAGGAATCCAGACATTCTCAAATACCCTAGGTTATTCTGATGCAAGGAAATACAGACCTTACCATTTGGAATGCTTTAAAGAGGCTGAAATTTGTCTCCTGAAATTACCTCCAAGTCTATATAACAAAAAATGTATCCTAAAGTTGTAAGAAACATCTCTTTGGTTTTCTTCCTCCTCTGAGACTGGCAGCAGCATGCCTGATCCAACAGCCAGAATCTCTCTGGGGCAAGACTCAGAGACATCAGATAATGGGGATGGGGTGAAGTAGGATAGAATTATGACAGGAAATAATTAAAGCATTTCAGGAAGTAGCTATCCTAGTGTAGTTGACTTTTGTTGACTAACACAAGGATAACTGGCTGCATGCCATGAATGCAAATTGTCATTATTCTAGGAACATTATCTAAATGAACACCTTAGAGGTTATTGAAATTGTTTTACCCTGAAGTTAAAAAACAGATTATCGTGATCTTGTAAGTAATATGAATTTGTTTATCATGATCTATATTCAAGGTAGTAAAAAATTAAGCTGCAGTGTAACCCATTTAAATTACAAATAGATTAAATTTCACTATAAAATTCCATCATCATCTTTATATTTAATTGCCCCCGATTACAAAAACTTTCCAATGTATTTTGTTTAATGCTTTCTCTGCATTGGGTAAATCACAGGTAATATTTTTTCAGGGAGCATTAAATTAGAAAATACTTGAGAGATTATTTCAGTGCCTCATAGATAAAGAAATTAAGGTACAGAGTGGAGATGGGGATAACATATGGAAGACTGTCAATAATCAAACACAATAAGATCCATTACTTTTTTTTTTACTTTGAATCATGAGATTAAAAAAGAAATTAGAGAAAGTTTTATTTAGTTGAATAATCATATTACCTTGGAAACAAAGGTAAAAAAACATTTTTAGATAGTGCATAAATAGTAGTGACTGGTAATAAGTAATAGCTAATCAGAAATAATTTTGAGCTGTTATGATTAAATACAGGCATGCTTGCTTATGTCTCAGAGCATAGTTTCCACTTTTCCTGTGGAAAAGCTTTAAAAAGAAAAAATGTTTCCTGATTTTATTAGAAAAGGGCATCTTAAAAATTTTGAAGCCAAACACACTTAATTTTCTCCTCTGATTTCAGACCCAGTTATACTTTATTCTTATATACTCATTTGTAAGAAAGACAGTGAAACCAAGGAAATAGCCTTATAATAATCTTGGGCTTTGACATCCAAACATGACATCTACTGGTTAAACAGGGAACGAATTCACAAGTATTTTTTTCTATATTATACCTCAGGCATTTTAATTCTTCCAGTAAGTATATCAGTAAAATTTTCTTACTCTTTCACATTCTAGTTTGATTCTTATGCAATGTTGTTCCAATCTACATTTTTTTCAGATAAGTAGAACTATATTCATTAACCGAACTGGGAGGTAATTTCTGGATTCATTTAGGTATGATTCTATATAAAACTTGGATTTAAAAAAATCCCTAAAATATCTATATGGAAAAAAATTGTTTTTGAAAATATTTTATGGATTTATATAAAAATACAGATATTTTATTTTGCAAAAAAGATTTTGAAAAATGATCATACTGAGATTGCAAAATACAATTTTATGCATAAAGTTCAAACATAAATTAAAAACGATTATTCCCATTATGAACACTTAAAATGTATTTGCATAAAGGAACTGATTTTAGTAAAGTCAATACTGTTTTTGAAATAAAAACAAAAGAAAATATAAAATAGTCATCAAGACCACACATATCTTGCTTTTGAAAATAATTCACATTTTGGAAAATAGGCTGTAGGAAGATAAACTTAAAAGAACTACCCAGGTTTATAGGACATGTTTGCAAATTTAAGGATATCTATTAATTTTTCACTTTGTAAAAGAGACATTACATAGCTAATATTGCTTTCCTATGAGGTGCTAACAAATCTGGATAAATAAAATGAGCTCATTTTATAGTAGACTGCACAATCTCAAAAAAAAAAAAACATACAAAACAAATTCTGATACAGTTGTTGGCATAACTGACTCCAACAACAAAGTTCTAGGTTTTATCTAAAAATACCAGATGAAATTATACCAAATATCTTTTTAGATGTATGTTTGCAAGCAAGAAAAGGAAGTCTCTAGGGATCAAAAAACACTGCTGAAAACAAAACATTGACTAAGAGTCTGGGGAGAAAAATAGAGTGCTATTGGTTTTTTGTACTCTTGGGAGATGGATTTTCAGGCCCATGGGAGATAAGGTTAATATGCTACTGCTAGATGAGAAGTTGATAATGGGCCACCACATATGACCAAAATCTATAAAAGTTACAGTTTCAGACATAGGATATACTAGAAAAAAAAATTGACTCTCCCCAGTATAGGAAGATGAGAAAAAATATTTACATTGCCATATAAAAATGTTTCTGACTAGTGATACTGCTAAAGTGCTTGAAAAGAGCCAATGCCAAATTGGTCTTGAAAGACGTGCTGTCAACTTAAAGTGCATTGAATTCCTCTAAATCCCAATGATTACAAATTCATAAATATTTTGAATACACAAATAGAAAACATTCCATTGTGAGAGATTAACAAGGTGACTTCAGATAATAGGAAAAATAAAGGGGGCAGGTGCAGTGTCTCATGCCTATAATCTCAACACTTTGGGAGGCCGAGGTGGGTCGATCATCTGAGGTCAGGATTCTAAGACCAGCCTGACCGACATGCTGAAACCCGTCCCTACTGGAAAAAAACAAAACAAAATTAGCTGGGCATATTGGTGCTTGCCTGTAGTCTCAGCTACTCAGGAGGCTGAGGCAGGAGAATCGCTTGAACCCAGGAGGCGGAGGTGGCAGTGAGCCGAGATCATGCAAAAAAAAAAAAAAAAAAAAAAAAAGAATTTAGGCTGGGCTCAGTGGCTCACGCCTGTAATCCCAGAACTTTGGGAGGCCAAGGTAGGAGGATCACTTGTGGTTAGGTGTTCCAAGACCCGCCTGGCCAACATGGTGAAACCCTGTCTATACTAAAAATAGAAAAATCAACTGGGAGTAGTGGCCGGCACCCTTAATCCCAGCTACTCTGGAGGCTGAGGCAGGGGAATCGCTTGAATACGGGAGGCAAAGGTTGCAGTGAGCTGAGATTGCCCACTGCACTACAGCCTGGTGACAAAGCAAGACTGCCTGAAAAATAAAAAAGAAGAAGACAAAGAGAATTTATGAATATAATTCATGATACTGAAACCATACAATAGAAAAATATAAACAAACACCATGGAACATTCCATGAAAGAATAATTGATACTCTCTATTGGGACCAATGAAGGGCTTTGTCTGGCATTTTAATCAATTTTAAAGAAGAAAAACATCAAATACCTCAGACAAGGTTGGTTCATGAAGGAGTAATAAAGAGAAGAAATAAAGCATGACCTTAGGTGGAGAAAAATGAATATATTATCAATACTTTAGAAACGACTATAGGATATGGTATTGTTACAACATGCAGTGCCCATCTTTCCTACCAAACTCTGTACTTCTCAAGAACAAGGATGATATCAGCTCTTAACACAATGGCTGACATAATTCATGTGCTTGCATAAGACAGGAAAAATATGTCAGTGCTAACTTGTGAAGCATCTTGGTGATATATTAAGATGTTGAATATTTACTTTAAGGTCCAATTATTCTGAAGTGATTTTAACCAGTCCTCATGTAAATGAGAGAAAAGATTTTTTATAGTGAATTCACTGATACTCATTTTTTAGTATGAAAAGAATTCAGCGATGGCAAAGAATTGAATAGGAACTAAATAATTAAAATGGTCATAAGGAAAGAGTTTCACAAAAAACACACTTGTAAAGTACCAGAAATGATACAACCTAATTTAAAACTTCTCAAATGTATAGTGAAACCCAAGGTAAACTTAAACACCAACTATACACCAATTTGAAAAAATAAAAAGCCTTCTAAAAATCATAGAAATCACAGCTCTAAAAGCTAATCAGTATAGTCAAATGATTTGAGAGTCAAAGTCATATTGTGTTTACATACACAGACTGGCTAAGGCAGTGGGTTATGTATTAAAATGTTAGGAATAATATACAATAAAAATATATGCAGCTTTCTGTCATTCCTCCATAGGCAAAACACAGAACATGCAATTATTGGAACCAGAATTACATTCTCTTCAAATTAATGAATCTTGAGTCATATTAATTAGAAAAGACGAGATAAAACAGAAAATGTTTCTACAGAAGTAGTGGTCTTTCTAAATTTTTAATCAGGGAAATGATATACATTTATATTTTACAACAATAACTGCTGGGAAAGAAGCTAATGGATTGAATGAGTAAGAAACCTTAGGCCAGAAACTAGTAAAAAAAAAAAAAAAAAAAAAAGCACTGCCTACAAAAAAGAGGTATGTGATTTGAGAAATGAAGAAAAGCTGATTAATTCAAAAGTGATTGCACATAAACTGCTTATCAACATGTGTCTTCTGACTGGATCCTGGGCATAGACTCCTAAATTTTTGATCTTGAGGGGCTGAATGGGAACTAGCATCTCTAACTGAGATGGAAAATGACTGTGAGCATCTCATCCTGGAAAAGGGAGTGAAAAATTTCATTACTTCTTGAAATTCTGTCCTTCTGAAGGCTTATTGTTTAGATTCAAAGCCATATAAAAGTACATGTCTTGAAATTGAGAGCACAAAGAGTAATTGAGGACAGTAAGATTTAATTCTGTCAAGTCAAAATTTTTGAAAACAGCAATATATTCATCTCTTTTACCTGTATTTGGCATTTAGTTGTATGATATTTAATATTAGGTCTTATATTAAAAGTAAGCAATACAGGAATTATTATTCATTTGATGGGTTCTACCTATTTCTTTGGCTTGAAAGATACTAAGTTAGTAAGAAGAAGGAATTTTAAAATGTTAAACATGCCAGTACTACTTAACAAAATAAACAATTGTATCTGATTTTAAAACAGTATCTTGGAATTAAGATGAATGTCACAGCAGCAATAAAACTGAGTGTCATTAATAGTTTGTTCAACAGTGATAACTTGGCAATATGTGTGCAGGAAATAATAACATAACTGATAAAACTGTGAAGTCAATGATAACATCTCTCAGTTAAAGATTCATTTTTAAAATGAACGCAAGATGTCTGTAACAATTTATAATCCAACTAAATCATTTACGTCAAGTGCCTTTGTACTTGAGACAGAGATGTGTTTATCAATACTGTGTCTTCCCATTTAGTAACAGTGAATATATTTTTCAATGATGAGTCATTATCATGACATTATTTTTAAATTGCAGTATAGCTGGTTTATTTATCCCTTACTTGAATTCATTTTCTTCTGCCGGAAGCAGAGCTGTACATATCACACTAAGGCAGATTACACTGTGACCACACTTTAGCACTCAAGAACTTCCTAAGAATTTATAGCTCAGGAAATCAGATTTACTGATTAAATAATAAAACTATTGATTACAGTGTCAGTCTTTACAAATCACTGGGATCTTTATAGAAAGCCTTTAAATCTGCTCAAACATAAGGTACAATTGCTTTAGTTACAGTATTATGATTTCTCTTGTAGGTCATGTCTCTTCAAAATAAAACTGCTGAAAAAATAAATTTCTCATTTCCCAGAAATGATTTTACTTAAAACATTCTGTGTCAAGTTAGTATTCCTATTATTAATCTGGACAACTTGTTTATAAAAATCAGTTTTAGCATAATTTAAAAACATTCATTCACAAAAACAATACTTTCAGCCAATAAATGGACTTATGAACTGATAAATTCATAATAAGATGTCTAAAGCATTGTTATGAAGAACATATACCAGGGAAAAGTGGAAACAAGCTTTATGGAATTTATGGATAACTTCACTTAGAAAGTCTTGCCTACTCATCTTTTTCTGTTTCCTCTCTTGAATTTACAGATTGATCTTTTAGATTGTGTCTTCTTTGTAACTATTAGAGTTTACTCTAATAACATTGAATCTCACCCTTATCACTTCACACCAACGAAAGTTTTGTAACTCAGTATTTTATTGAATAAATCAATCAGCAAACTTTCCACGATTTCACTTCTCCTACTCACTTTCTAGTGACTCAGCATGCCAATAACTGAATGTTTCTAAAGCCCCAGTTTTTATCTTCACACACCTTGATCCCATAAACCAAAATACTTTCCTCCTGCAGTTTGTCTCTGCTTTTCAATTATCTGTCTTTAAATACCAAAATCATGACTATGCTTCCTTCCTTTAGTAACTCTTTGTTCTATGTTAATTATCTACATCTTAGTACTTAGAATTTAATTGGGAAAACATAATGTTATTCCAAAACATAAGAATTCCAGAAAATGTTTTCTATAAAATTATTTTTATTTCTTTTTGAGGCCCTTTCCCAGATTTAGACAAAGGCCAGTAAAGTGTACTGAACAATGCAAAGCAACCACACCAATAAAATTATTGTTAGTTCATGGGACATATAAAAATAATTGGCTGGCTGAATTTGGCTCTGGGGTCACATCTATGACCCACAGTTTCTAAGCTCTGTTCTAAATCATTTCAGGAGGTGACATTTGCAATTTATTAACTACTAAATTCTTATCTGAGAGTTTAGAATCTAGTACGTTTGCATCTAAAAAATGTCTTTCTCGGGCTTGACCTGTCTGCCAAATTGCTTATTTATGCCATTTATGTATGTAGGAACCATAGCTTTGGTGAAGAGTGAAAGTTATCCACATAGAATCTCTAACTATATATCTAGCAAAGTATAAAAACTGAAAGACTCCAAGCCTAGATTCCCGGTGCTAATTTGAATGATGTATATTTAACATTTATGTTACATCAAATCCCTAAAAAGGGAAAATGAATATTAGTAAGCTGCATCTGATGGATTTGGGACCTCCTAGATATGAATGCTGGGTCTTTGGAATTACTTGCTTGGAAACTTTGCTAATTATTCCTCAAGGTGAAGATTACAAAAGACCTATGATTTATGTGATCTAATTTTGACAATAAAGTTTTCTTGGTAGGGCACATGTCTAATTGAATTATAGAATGTCTGAAAATACACAAATGACATTTTAATTTAGCAAGTTAACTTGGTAATTGAGTATAATAAAGGCAATGCTGCAAGTATTTTCAACTTTCAACCAATATATAGTTTAAATAATGTAAATATATAAATAGTATTTGACCTGATACATGCTTGACACATATTTTTTATAAATTCATATAGTCCATGATTTTATATATACAACATGTATATATAATTTTTTTTTTTTTTTGAGGGAGTCTCACTCTGTCTCCCAGGCTAGAGTACAATGATGCCATCTTGGCTCACTGTAACTTCCACCTCCCAGGTTCAAGTGATTCTCCTACCTCAGCCTCCCAAGTAGCTAGGATTACACACCCAGCTAATTTTTGTATGTTTATAGAGAGGCGGTTTTGCTATGTTGGCTAGGCTGGTCTAGAACTCCTGACTTGAGATTTGTCCACTTCAGCCTTCCAAAATATTAGGATTACAGACATGAGCCATTGTACCCGGCCTGAGATTATATAATTTGAGAGGACGACAAATGCAAAATTCACCTAATTATGCAATGAGTTGACAGGTTATTTGTGCTCTTATTTTTATTTTCAGAATTGACTATGTCATTCCAATTCTGAGTATTCATATACAACTGAAAACTACTTCATGACTATACAACACCCAAAGAAGAAAAAAAAAATAAAAAGACTGAGAGGTTCAATATTTCTAACGTGTAATTCTCAAATGTTAACGAAAAAACTTCAATAAAGTCTAACAGAATTTGTCTCCCACAGATAATTAAAACTTAGTATCAATTGCACTTTGTAGATGCAGTACAAGCAATACTTTTTAAAAGTTCTCTAGAACAAATTGAAAGAGATTTAACAGGTCATCAGTGTATTTATTATTATTATACTTTAAGTTCTGGGGTACATGTTCAGAACTTGAAGGTTTATTACATAGGTATACACGTGCCATGGTGGTTTGCTGCATACATGATCCCATCATCTACATTAGGAAATTAAGTATTTCTCCTAATACTATTCCTCCCCTAGCCCCCCAGGCCCCTACTATCCCTTCCCTAGTCCCACCCACAACAGGACCCTGTGTGTGATGTTCCCCTCCCTGTATCCATGTGTTCTTGTTGTTGAAAACCCACTTATGAGTGAGAACATGCAGTGTTTGGTTTTCTGTTCTGTGCCAGTTTACTGAGAAAGATGATTTCCAGCTTCATCCATGTCCCTGCAAAGAACATGAACTCATACTTTTTGATGGCTGCCTAGTATTCCATGGTGTACGTGTGCCACATTTTCTTTATCCAGTGTCTCATTGATGGGCAATTGGGTTGGTTCCAAGTCTTTGCTATTGTGAATAGTGCTGCAGTAAACACACGTGTGCATGTGTCTTTATGATAGAATGATTTATAATCTTTTGGGTATATACCCAGTAATGGGATTGCTGGAACAAATGGAATTTCTAGTTCTACATCCTTGAGGAATCACCACACTCTCTTCCTTAATGGTTGAACTAACTTACGCTCCCACCAACAGTATGAAAGCATTCCTGTTTCTCCACATCTCCAGCATCTTTTGTCTCCTGATTTTTTAATGATCGCCATTCTAACTGGTGTGAGGTGGTATCTCAATGTGATTTTGATTTGCATTTCTCTCACGACCAGTAATGATGAACTTTTTATCATATGTTTGTGGCTGCATAAATGTCTTGTATTGAGAAGTGTTTGTTCATATCCTTCACCCACTTTTTGATGGGGTTGTTTTTTTTCTTGTAAATTTGTTTAAATCCATATAGATTCTGGATATTAGCCCTTTGTCAGATGCATACATGGCAAAATTATTTTCCCATTCTGTTGGTTGCTGCTTCACTCTAATGATAGTTTCTTTTGCTGTTCAGAAGTTCTTTAGTTTAATTAGATCCCATTTGTCTATTTTGGCTTTTGTTACCATTGCCTTTGGTGTTTTAGTCATGAAGTCCTTGCCCATGCCTATGTCCTGAATGGTAATGCCTAGGTTTTCTTCTAAGGTTTTTATGGTGTTAGGTCTTATGTTTAAATCTTCAATCCATCTTGAGTTAATTTTTGTATGAGGTGTGAGGAAGGGTTCCAGTTTTAGCTTTCTGCATATGGCTAGCTTGTTTCCCAACACCATTTATTAAATAGGGAATCCTTTCCCCAGTGCTTGTTTTTGTCAGGTTTGTCAAAGATCAGATGGTTATAGATGGGTAGCATTACTTCTGAGACCTCTGTTCTGTTCAGTTGGTCTATATTTCTGTTTTGGTACCAGTATCATTATGGTTTTGATTACTATAGCCTTGTAGTATAGTTTGATGTCAGGTAGTATGATGCCTCCAGCTTTGATTTTTTTTTTTTTTTTTTTTTTTTTGCTTAGTGTTGTCTTGGCCATGTGGGTTCTTTTTTGGTTCCATATGAAATTTAAGGTGTTTTTTAAAATTCTGTAAAGAAGTCAATGGTAGCTTGATGGAGATTGTATTGAATCTATAAATTACTTTGGGCAGTATGGCCATGTTCATGATTTTGATTCTTTCTAACCATGAGCATGGAATGTTTTTTTCATCTGTTTGTGTTGTTTCTTATTTCCTTCAGCAGTAGTTTGTAGTCCTCCTTGAAGAGGTCCTTCCCATCCCTTGTTAGTTCTGTTCCTAGGTATTTTATTCTCTTTGTAGCAATTGTGAATGGGAGTTCACTCATGATTTGGTTCTCTATTATTGGTGTATAGGAATGCTTGTGATTTTTGCCCATTGATTTTGTATCTTAAGACTTTGCTGAAGTTGCTTATCAGCTTGAGATTTTGGGCCGAGATGATGGGGTCTTCTAAACATACAATCATGTCATCTACAAATAGAGACAATTTGACTTCTCTTTTTATGATTGAATAACCTTTATTTCTTTCTCTTGCCTGATTGCCCTGGCCAGAACTTCTAATACTATGTTGAATAGGGGTGGTGAGAGAGGCCATCCTTGTCTAGTGCCAGTTTTCAAAAGGGAATGTTTCCAGTTTTTGCCCATTCAGTATGATATTGGCTGTGGGTTTGTCATAAATAACTCTCATTATTTTGAGATATGTTCCATAGATACATAGTTTATTGAGAGTTTTTAGCATAAAGGGCTGTTGAATTATGTTGAAGGTCTTCTCTGCATTTATTGAGATAATTATGTGTTTTTTGTCTTTGGTTCTGTTTATGTGGTGGATTATGTTTATTGATTTGCCTATGTTGAACCAGCTTTGCATCCCAGGGATGAAGCTGATTTGATGGTGATGGATAAGCTTTTTGATGTCCTGTTGGATTTGGTTTGCCAGTATTTTATAGAGGATTTTCTCTTTGATGTTCATCAGGGATATTGGCCTGAAATTTTCTTTTATAGTTGTATCTCTCTCAGGTTTTTGGTATCAGGATGATGTTGGTCTCATAAAAATGAGTTAGGGAGATTCCTTCTTTTTCTATTGTTTGGAATAATTTCAGAAATAATGGTACCAACTCCCCTTTGTACCTCTGGTAGAATTTGGCTATGAACCCGTCTTGTTCTGGACGTTTTTTGGTTTGTAGGCTATTAATTGATGCCTCACTTTCAGACCTTGTTATTGGTTTGTTCAGGGTTTTGACTTCTTCCTGGTTTATTCTTGGGAGGGTGTAAGTGTCCAGGAATGTATCCATTTTTTTCTAGTTTTCTAGTTTATTTTCATAGAGT
This sequence comes from Cheracebus regulus, assembly GCA_963574635.1. Classification (NCBI taxonomy): domain Eukaryota; kingdom Metazoa; phylum Chordata; class Mammalia; order Primates; family Pitheciidae; genus Cheracebus; species Cheracebus regulus. The sequence goes on along the minus strand of CAUYQU010001639.1, from coordinate 40,687 downwards.
TGTTTGTAGTATTATTTGATGGTAGTTTGTATTTCTGTGGGATCGGTGGTGATATCCCCTTTATTATTTTTTATTGCATCTATTTGATTCGTCTCTCTTTTCTTCTTCATAAATCTGGCTAGTGATCTCTCTATTTTGTTGATCTTTTCAAAAAAAACCAGCTCCTGGATTCATTGATATTTTGAAAGGTTTTTTTGTGTGTCTCTATCTCCTTCAGTTCTGCTCTGATCTTAGTTATTTCTTGTCTTCTGCTAGCTTTTGAATTTCTTTGCTCTTGCTCCTCTAGTTCTTTTAATTGTGATGTTAGGATATCAATTTTAGATCTTTTCTTGTTTCTCTTGTGGGTATTTAGTGCTATAAATTTCCCTCTACACACTGCTTTAAATCTGTCCCAGAAATTCTGGTACATTGTGTCTTTGTGCTTATTGTTTTCAAAGAACATCTTTGTTCCTGCCTTCATTTCACTATTTATCCATAGTCATTCATGAGCAGGTTGTTCAGTTTCCATGTAGTTGTGAGGTTTCGTTTGAGTTTCTTAATCCTGCATTCTAATTTGATTGCACTACAATCTGAGAAACTGTTACGTACTTTTTTTTTTTAAAAAAAAGCGAAATTATGGCAAGGTGTGGTGGCTCATACCTGTTATCCCAGCACATTAGGAGGCCAAAGGTGGGTGGATCACAAGGTCAGGTGATTGACACCATCGTGGCCAACAGGGTAAAACCCCATCTCTACTTAAAATACAAAAAATTAGCTGGGCATGGTGGCATTGACCCATAATCCCAGCTACTAGAGAGGCTGAGGCAGGAGAATTGCTTTAACCCAGAAGGCGGAGATTGCAGTAAGCCAAGATTGGGCCACTGCACTCCAGCCTGGGTGACCAACGGAGACTCCCTTTCAAAAAAAAAAAAAAGGCAAATTACTCTCATATTCCTTTTGGTATTCTATGCATTATTATTTATTATTCTTTTATATATCAAGATCAATAAACAAACTTTGGTAAACAAAAACAGTAATATTTAGAATATTTAATGTACTTTTTAAAAGTCACAAACTTAAAAACCCTTAGAAGAAAACTTCAACTAAAATAAGCACTTATTTTTTTTGCTTAAATATTTTTATATAATACCTGCTTTAATGACAAACAATAACTAAGAAGATTCTATTTATTACATATACTTGAAATGAGAGAGAGTTAATCACACTGTCAAGTAATCACTCTGGTACATCTTTTCTTTCCTTAGGATTATTCATAAAATGCCTATTCTTATAACTACCTTAATTTTGATAAAGTAACTGCTGTTGTAAACTATATTACCTCTATGCACTCCCCACATTATGTTTTATCACCCTTTCTATAGTTAATTGTCTTAATTTATCTTCTTGTTTTCTAAGTAAACTATAAGCTCCCTATGGCAGATATGTCTTCTTTATATATTGTCCCATTGGTTGAGGATCTGAAGGAAATCAATTGAGCTTAGAATAAAACCCTTTTTAAAGATTTCAAAATCTTTTTATTGAGATAGTCATTTGCAGATGGTATGGAAGAGGGAGTAATTCAGGTACTGACTTCTTACAGGATTGTCATTAGAATTATGCTAATTTAAATTTGGTCAATTGAAAGGATATTTTTAGATTTGTTAATAATATTAGGAAACATATCTCCCCTGAATAAAGCATTCACATACATACTACATATTTCAGTAGAACCTTGGAGAACAATCTATTTTATAATTTTCAGTTGTAATTTAGAAAAAAAAAATGTTTCATTCCAATTTGTTTTAGTTTATTTTACTTTTTTTTTGAGATGGAGCCTTGCTCTGTCGCCCAAGCTGGAGTGCAGTGGTGCAATCTCGGCTCATTGCAACCTCCACCTCACAGGTGAATAATACATGTCATGTTTTTCCCCAAAATAAGCTTAGTTAAGCTTTGTTAAGAACCTTGTCCAAAAATTCAAAAAAATTATTGAAATTTGATGAAACCATAGGGTTTACATATTGGCATATAAGTTGGCATATAAGTAGGTTATTGCTGAGGACTTAAAAACGGTTGGGAAATAAAAGCTATAATTTCATTTATATGATACTTGGAATCTCAGATTCTCTACTCCGTCTTCTTGTTTTCTATTATACAGCTTTCCAAGGGGATTTCATTCATGAGTACTCTAGCAAGTATTTCAGACACATACCAGAATTATGGTCCTGCACTGCTGTTTATAAGTTATTCTTTTATAATTTACCACTAAAAACATGGACTAATGAAGCAAGAAAAACCTTGATCAATGAAAATAGTATCTCAAATTTATATAGGAATTTACAGTTCACAAAGAACTTTCACAAATATTAACTTAGTTCAATCTTCACAGAGCTGAGGAAGGTCAAACACACAGAGGCATATTTCTTGGCTTGAACTGCAAATCTTAAAAGTTAATAAGAGCATCATAATTACTGAACTGACATGTAGTACTGTCCTTGTCTGGTCTGCAGATCATCTCAAAAAGATCCAAATGGATTTTTTTTCAGAAGGAAGAGAAGATGCATAATTCACCCAAACATACAAAGAAAGTTGGGATTCAAACTGAGAGGTTCTGAGTCCTACCTTCCTTAAAGTATATCAGGAATGTTATGGTAAAATGAAATTATTCAGAAATCCCTCCTTATGGAAATAGTATATCAAATGCTGTAAGAATGCAGAAAGAATACAAATCTACTTTTGGTTAATTTTATATTTAAAAAAATCATTTCATTAATACATGGTGTTTGTCAATTGTCATTACTATTTTTTTGTCAGTGGATGAAGAAAGCACAGGTCAGAATAGCTATGTCATGCTGCATTTGGCTTTTGTCACAGTTATGGCTCTGGGTCAATTTTGTGATTCTCTTTTGCTTGTACATAATGCTCTGCAAACTACTGATTTAAGAGTTATACCACTTTATCTCCAGCTGGATAGTGTCAGAATTAAAAAAAAAAAAAAAAACGAATCATGCCACTTCTTTCACATATCACAACCATATGTTTTACTGAACCTGCTGTAGAGTATATGAATTGGTGGCATGGAGAGCACAGACATTATCAGGATTGCAGAAGAAATTCCACAGATGTTATTTCACAAGATGGAAGCAGAAATGGAAGCAGAAAATGATTAATGTGCACTGTGTCCAATTCCTGAGATCAGCACAAATCATCCATTTTGTAGTGACTGCACTCTTCTTACTGATCTCACACATTAGAATCACCATGAACACACTTTTGTTCTCTCACCAATCTAGCTCACCCTGTATATCCTGCACCTAAGAAATACTACTTGATTCTCTGCTGAAGACTCAAATCCCTAAAGTATCTAGCAACCATACAGAAACTCAATTGCTTATTTGCATGTGGGCCATAAAAGAAACATAAATATTATTTGTACTCCTCCTAAATACACAAGATATACAAGAGCATTTATAAGCCAATATGTAAAACAACCCAAAACTCTGTTTATTTAGTAGAACCCATATTCATAGGAGCCCTAAACCTTTTCCTGGCTCTCTGGGAATCCCCAAGAGATTTTTCACATGTAATCACAAAGCCACTTACATCAGTCTTTCCTGCCCTTCCTTTCTTGCTTCATCTTCCACCAGTCCATGGTAAATACCCACAGAACCAGCTAGACAAAGCTGACCACTGTCTTCACATTTACCATCACCATCACTACCAAGTATTCTATGTCCAGAGGCTTCCAACACTTCCTTGAGTGTGGAACGTGGGGAGGGGCTTGGCAGAAAGTGTCTGGGTTGACATGAAGAGTTGAGAGAAATTGTGACACTTCCATTTTAGTTGACAACTAATTTATTCATTAGGCCCAGGACTCACAGTGTCTAAGACCTATGATAATTTAGAGGTCCAAGAAAATGTTTTAAATGTAACTCATTTTAAAATTGGAAGAAAAATGAGCAAAATAATAAATAATAACAATACTGATAATTGGGATTGTAGATCCTGTTTATAGAAATGCAGTCATAAATATATAATTTTAAATTTTGATGCATTATTTACTTTACTTTTTAATGAAGGAAATGGTCCACAAAGATGAAAGTGCCTCTAGTTAAAAGACATAATTTGGCCCTGCTAGTCAGTCACTTGAGCTCCTCCTGTTCATGTCTACAGTTTTTTTTCTTGAAAAGTTCTGTAAACTTCTGACACAAGCCTATAAGATAGGGGCAAATCAGAAGCAAAGGGACAATGAAAGAACAGATATACACCTTACCCTTATATCACCTTTACTCTTCTGCTGGGCCTTCTCTCCTTTGAGCAGGAGCTGTTATTTTTCACCTCCCATTATTAAAGAAAATATCTTGATTGATGGGAATGGAGGCTCATGTATATTGGTATATGTAGGGAAATGTTATATGAATCTGAATTATGTAACTAAAATAGTATGTGAAAAATACCAACATACAAAATTTGAAATAGAGTTTATATCCAAACAAGGGGAAAATCCCACAAATAATATATTAGAAATTTAATTTATTTTGTTCATCTTTGTAATATCAGATATTGAAGGAATTTTCTCTCCCCTTCATATACTGTGGTATGGATAACTTCTCATATGTCACATCAACAGGATAAAGGACAAAAAACATATGATTATCTCAAAAGACACAGAACAAGCATTTGATTAGATTAAACATTCCTTCATGGAAAAAAAAAAAGCTCTCAATAAATTAGGTATAGAAGGCACACAATACAAGGAGCCTCAACACAATAAGGTCTATATGTGACAAACCCAGAGCTAACATACTGAATGAAGAAAAGCTAAACATGTTTTTTTCAAAGAACTGGAACAAGACAAGGATGCTCACTCTCACCATTCTTACTCAATGCTGTACTAGATTTCCTAACCAGAGCAATTAGACAAGAGAAAGAAATAAAAGGCATCCAAATTGGAAAAGAAGTCAAATTGTCTCTGTTTGCAGAAGACATACTTTTATATGCAGAAAAACCTCAAGATTCTACCAAAAATCTCGTAGATAAATGAATTCAATAAAGTTGGAGGACACAATATTAGCATACAAAAATTAGTAGCATTGACATATGCCAGCAGTGAACAGTTGAAAAAGAAATCAATGAGCAATGCCATTTACAACACACACACACACACACACACACACACACACACACACACACACACACACACACACACACACACACACCTCTCTCAAACAAATGTAACCAAGGAGATAAAAGATTTTTACAGGGAAAACTATAAAATATTTATTAAAAACTTGAAGACACCAAAAAAATGGAAATACATCCCATGTTAGTGTGCTGTAAGAATACTGTTACAGTGACCATACACAAAAGCAATCTATAGATTCAATGCAATTACTAATCAAAGTACCAATGACATTCTTCACCAAAATAGAAAAAAAATCCTAAAATTTGTATGGAACCACAAAAGACTCTAAATAGCCAAAACAACCTTAAGCAAAAGAAACAAAGCTGAATGCATTACACTACCAGATTTCAAAATATACCACAAAGCTATAATAACAGAAACAGTATGGCGCTGGCACACAGACAAATTGAAAACAATAGAGAACCCTGAAATTAATTGATACTTCTACAGCCAACTGATTTTTGACAAAGGTGCCAAGAACATTTCTTTGGGAAAGGACAGTCTGTTCAATAATGATACTAGGAAAACTAGATATCCATATGCAGAAGAATGAAATTAAACCTCTATTTCTCACTCTATATAAAATTAATTCCAAACATATTAAAGAGTTAAATATAATAACTGGAACTATAAAACTACTAGAAGACAACATAGGGGAAATGCTTCATAACATTGGATTGAGAAAGATTTTATGAATGACTTCAAAACCACAGGCAGCAAAAGCAAAAATAAACAAATGGGATTACATTAAACTGAAAGGCTTGTGCACATCAAAAGAAGCAGTCAAGAAACTGAAAAGACCATGGAGAATGGCAGAAAATATTTGCAAACTATTCATATTACAGGGAATTACTATCCAGAACATACAATGATCTCAAACATCCCTAGCACAAAAATAAACAATCTGATTTAAAAAATGGGCTAATGATCTGAATAGACATTTCTCAAAAGAAGACATATAAATGGCCAAAAAATATATGAAAAAATGCTCAACATCACTAATCATCAGGGAAATGCTAAGCAAAACCACAATAAGATATCATCCAGCTGGGCATGGTGACTGATGCCTGTAATCCCAGCACTTTAGGAAGCCAAGGTGGGTGGAATCATCTGAAGTCAGGAGTTCGAGACCAGCCTTGCCAACATGGTGAAACCCCGTTTCTACTAAAAATACAAAAATTAGCTGGGTGTGGTAGCGGGAGCCTGTAATCTCAGCTACTTCGGAGGCCGAGATAAGAGAATCACCTAAACCTGGGAGATGGCAGTCGCAGTGAATTGAGATCATGCTACTGGACTCCAGCCTGGGCAACAAGAGTGAAACTCCATCTCAAAAAGAAAAAAAAAAACAAAGATATCATCCCATCTCAGTTATAATAGCTATTATGAAAAAGCCAAAAAATGACAAATGCTGGTGATGATGGGAGGAAAGGGGAACTCATACATTGTTGGAGTATATAATATACTAATATATATTAGTATAGCCACTACAGAGAACAGTATGTAGGTTCCTCAAAAAACTACAAATAAAAGCACCATAGATTCAATAATCCCTCTTCTGATACTTATCCAAAGGAAGGAGCTCAATACAGTACAGAGATATTTGCACTCCCATATTTATTGCAGCAATATTCACAATAGTCAGGATATGAAATCAACCTTAGTATCCATTAAGAGATGAATCAAAAGATAAAATGTAGTATATATACACAATGAAAAACTATTTGGCCATTTAAAAAAAATGAAATCCTGTCATTTGCAGCAACATGGATGAGCCTGGAGGGCATTATGTTAAGTGAAATAAGCAAGGTGCAGGAAGTTAAACATTTCATGATCTCATGCATTTATGAAAGCTAAAAGGTTGATCTCATAAATGCAAAGGGTCGAACAGAGGTTACTAGAGCCTGGGAGGGTTAATTGAGAAGGAGAGAATAGGGAGAGATTGTGAGAGAATACAAAATTACAGATAGGAGGGATAAATTGTAGTGTTCTACAGCACTGTATGGTGACTATAGTTTATAATATATATTTTCTAATAGCTAGTAGAGGGGATATTGAATGTTCCCAAGGCAAATAATAAATGTTTGAAATGGCATATATACTAATTACTGTGATCTGATGACTACATATTGTATGTAGCAAAATATTGCTTTGTACCCTATAAATATGTAAAATTATTATATGTCACTTAAAAAATTTGTAACAAGGTTCACATGAAATGCTTTCCACTGAGATCTTTCTATTCATGACTTTGTAAACCTGCTTCCAGTGTTCTACCACAGAACACTGTTCACAGAAAATACTACAAATAGCAGTTTCTAAGGCATTACTTGGAAGCTTAATCTTGGATAAAACAATTATTTCTAGGCCTAAGGAAGAATTGGTGCTTAATCTCCCAGACAGAAAAGATGTTTTAAGGCACCTTTGTTGTTCGTTGCTTATTTGTCAGCCACCATGCTAATCAACTTGCATACATATGTTTTTTAAATATTCATAATCTCATGCAAGATGGCAATATTCTTATTTTGTCCTTTCAAAAGACAAAAGTGAAGATTAGAGATCTTAAGCCATTTGTCCTATAGTAAGCAACCATCAAGTAACAAAGCTACATTTTGAACTCAGGCTGTCCAAAGTCTGTTTTACGCCAAACTCCAATACCTTTGGGTATGGTTGCTCACAAGCTTTCTGGCTGAAATCCAGGCTGTATACTCTTGCTACCACTTGTGCCCTGGTATAGGAACTACATCTACTTAAAGGAGATTGTTCTCTCCTCCTAGTTTACACAGTTACTGTATAGGCTAGTGGATTTTCTGATAGGATGGAGCACTTATTGCAAAAAGATCTCCACTTTGCTTCTGTGAGTATGGAAACTTAGAAGTTTATCCCTAGGACTCATCCATATTTGCCATGTTATATCATTATTTGAAAGTATTGTCGACTCAGGAATTTATAAAGATAAGGATTGACTAAATCTCTAGAATAAGAACTGCAAGTACTTTGTTAAATATTTAACTCAGGAATAATAAATTTAGTACAAGCTGCAAATAAATGTATTTATTCTTCACTAAAGCTATATATTTTCTTAAAACTTAATAGTTCCAGCAGGATGCGGTAGCTCACACCTGTAATTCCAGCACTTTGGGAGGCCGAGGTGGGCAGATCACCTAAGGTCAGGAGTTCAAGATTAGCCTAGCCAACATGGTAAAACTCCATCTCTACAAAAATACAAAAATTAGCCAGGCATGATGGTAGGGTCCTGTAATCCCAGCTCTTTGGGAGGCTGAGACAGGAGAATCGCTTGAGCCCGGGAGGTGGAGGTTGTAGTGAGTCAAAATTGGGCTATTACACTCCAGTGACAGAGCAGGACTCTATCTCAAAAAAAAAAAAAAACCGAAAATATGTAAAAGCCTTGTATTCATTTAAAGGACCATTGGTTGAGTGTGTGTGTGGAGGGAAACAGATGGATGAACTGACCCAGCGACTCTCAGGCTGAAAGAACTGAATGTTCAATGGTGTACTTATAGACCACATTAACTTCTTGGCAAGTGCTGCTGCTGCACATGTGGGTGGTCCATCGCCGAATATGAATGTGCTGAATATCATTTGGGCAGGCAGCAAGAGGTGCTCAAGTGAGTTGGAGAGAAGCCCAGAAGGTATGCTGTTTATCTTCTAGGAACATTTATTTTCTCCAAAACATATAACTTGAGTTAATAAAGTAGATTTAGATGTGAATAAAGGAAACTGGCTATTGAAGCTGCATCACTGTGACTCTGTAGGAATAACTAAAAGTCTAGAACAAGAAAAAGATCAGACCACAAACAACTGTTCTTGTCACCTTGCAAGGAAGCACTGGACTGGATCTGACTGCAAAGCAGGTATCTATCTGCCTGTCGTTGGATTCCGAGGCTCCTCCTAGTAACTGTCATTGCGATATATTCTTTTAAAATAAACAAAGTCATTAGAATGATAAGAGGAGAAGATTTCTTAAGTAATGTGAAATTGCAAGACTTTGGTCATCTCCTCTAGTCTGAATCCTTGAAAGAATTTATAAAAAGTAAACCTCTATTGACTTTCTCAACTTAGAGCCCTGTCAGAAAATCTCTCTTGAGAAAAGATGCCAGATCAGACTGCGGGCTATCATCTGTGGAATCTCTCCTGGCCACTTTAAGTCTGGTTTCTGGCATGCCCTTGGAACACACTCTGCACTGTTCTCATCCATTCGTCATTCCTTCAGGGTGATGGACAGAGGCCAGGTGTTTAAACAGACACCTGGAGGTTTGAGAGATGGCTTTGATTCCACTTAACTAAATGGTTCTGTGATTCTTTCACAGATTGGTTTTATTACCATTCAATATCTACTGAAAAATCCAAATGTGCCAAGAGCTAAACAGACCCTTAAGAATAACAGTACTAAACATAGGATACTAATATACATATTTGTGCTTTTCTATATTCAGTTTTGTTTTATTCTTCTTTAGTGTAAATATTATAAAGTTTCTTTTCTCTCAAAGGAAACTGTTTGAAACTTTAGACTGTTTCTTATTCTTTACAAATTAAATCTAGTGCAGACTCCAAAATAACGTGAGGCAGCTGTAAGATACAGTTTTGCAACCCTGTACACTAGCTTGTTTGATATTGATATCTCTGTCTTTCCGTTATTTTACCCAGCAGTGACCGTCTCTGCTTACAAAATGGCAATACTCCAAAACCTGATTGATATCTTTCTGATTTAATGTTTATATATAACTTTGCCATCAACAAATTGGATCATTCTATATTTCTTATGTAACATTTGCTGTCTCTTAATGCAAGAAATATAATAGACAAACGATGATATGGAGAGGGGAAATACTGTGAATAATAACCATTTTAGCTTCCCCAACTAAAAGAAGTTTAAAAGCTAGTGGAGAAGAAAAAGGGACAAATCATTCTTGAGGAAAAATTAATTTTGCTAAATTACTTAGCATATGTTAATACAATATACATTAGAAAAATTACATACATTATAACATGTGGAACAAATGCCATTCACATTACAAAATACTTCCTATTCCCAAGCCTACCTTGCTGGCAGATGTTTTATCCATTTATACAATAGTACCTTATTAAGATATAATTTACATATAATAAAATCATATATCTTAAGTGTGACTGTTGATGAGTTTGGAGAAATATATATTACTATGTAATCACCACCATAATCAAGATATGGAATTCCATCTCTGCAGAAAGTTACCTCCTGACCCTTCATAATTAATCACCTCCACCCTTGGATCAGGCAAACAAAAATCCACTTTTTATTACTGAAGATTAGTTTTGCCTATTCAGGAAACTCATAAAAATGAAATCATAAAGTATGCATTTTCTGTGTTTGGTTCTTTTCACTCTACATTGTTTTTGAAATCCATCCATTTCCATGTATCAATAGTTCTTTCAATTTGTAACACTGAGTAAAATTCCATTTCATGAATAGATGACAAGTTGTTTACCTGTTGATGTTTGGATGGTTTCTAGATTGAGGCTAATACAAATGAAGCTGATATTAAAGTTTGTGCATAAGTCTTGTATATATGTATGCTTTCATTTCTGTGCTTAAAATCTTCTAAAGCATAAGTGATTTTTTTTGTCTCCATATTCTATCAAACACTGATAAATGGGTATTAAAATCTTGAACTATAATTATGGAATAATGTGTTACTCCTGGTATTATTTTTTAAGAATTTTGAAGCTCTATTGATAGATGTTCACATAGTTCAAACCATTATGTCTTTCCTAAAAGTTCCTGTTGTGTTATTATTGTGTCCCTCTTTAACTCTTTTAATTACTCTGTTTTGAAGTCTACTTTTACTGATAATAGTATAGCCATGCCAGCTTTTTTATGTCTGCTGTTTGAATGCTATGTATCCCCCCATTTCCTTTCAGTCTTTTCGTGTCTTTGCATTTGAAGTGCTTTTCTGGTAGAAAGCAGTGTGTCTTGTAGCTAGTCTACGTATTTTTCAATCTAGTCCTACCATTTCTGACAGCTAATTAGAATCCTAAACTCATTTGCATTTAATATAATTATTAACATGACTGAATTAAAGTCTACCATCTTGCTCTTTGTTTTGTCTTTTCAATATTTCATTCATCTGTTGCTCATTTCCTGAGGTATTTTGACTAAATTCAAATATCTTTTAGTTCTTTTGATGCACCACTTAAAAACTTTTAAAAGATTTTTATATGGCTTATACTATGCAACATTCACTTATCGATTCTACTTAGTGCCAATATTGTACTACTGGTGAAAATATACTTTAAAATGTATATTTAAAAATATTTATGAAATGTGATATTCATTTCATACTTGATGTTTCTCTGAGGTCCCTGTTTACTTCTCACTTCCAACATCACAAATGTTACACATTTACAACAGTATAATTCAAACAAATCCCATCACTTGTGCTATTAGCATGTTTTAGCTCTAAAGATCCTGTGACCCCTAACTTACAACGTTATTATTTTTCCTTCAAACCAGAGATTGATTGGCAGACTTGTTTGTAAAGGGCCAGACAGTAAATATTGTAGGCTTGAGCCATTTTGTCATTGTTGCAACTACTCACCTCTGTGGTGGTAGAGTGAAAGCAGCCATAGACAATACATAAACAAATCGGGAAGACTGTGTTCCAATTAAACTTTATTTACAAGAACAGTTTGCTGGCTTCGGGCTGTTATTTGTTGACCATCATTTACATAGATGTTCATTAGGGAAATTGAAAGATAAAAGAAACATAGTCTTTTATCTTTACCCACCTGTTTACTATATCTAATCCTCTTCCTTTATTTTTATAGATCCTGGTTTTCACTGATAGCCTTTCCCTTAAATATAAAGGTTACTCTTTCGCATATTTTTGTACTGCAGTTTTGCAGACTACCAATTCTCTAGTTTTTATTTTTCAGGAAAAAAAAAAAGTTTATGTGTGTGTGTATGTATGTGTATATATATATATTTGACCCTAAGTTTTAAAGTATATTTTCACTAAACATAAAATATAAATTCACAGTATTTTCAAAAGATATTTAAAGATGTTCTATTGTCTTCTAGGCTGTATTGTTTCTAATGAGAAAGTAGTTGTCATGTATATAATCAGAATACCATCTTTTTTTTTCTGACTCCTTTGAAAATTTTCTCTTTATGACTTGTTTTCCACAATTGGACAATGGTGTACTTACATGTGGTTTTCATGTATTTTCCTTGCTTTCTGTACCATGATATGCTTGGATCTGTGGGTTTGCTTCATACATTTGTAGAAAATTTCAGCCATTTTTTTCTGCCCCATTCTCACTCTGTTTTAGAACTTCAAGTGCAGTTGTTTTCAACTATTTTATATTGTCCCCTATGGCCTTAGGTCTCTTCAATTCCTCTAGTTTTTAATCTATCAGGTTGTATCAGCTGTTTCAATTTCAGTTTTGCCATTCCTCTTGCCTTTTCAATATACTATTAAGCCCATCCATAGAACTTTTCATTTCAATTATTGTGCAGTTTTAGTTGTTCAATTTACATTTAGTTCTCTTTTAGTGTTTTTTGTATGCTAAAATTTCTTATTCATTTGCTCATAAAATCTGCATTTTTCTTTAATTCTTTGAGCATGTTTTCCCATAATACTTTGAAAATATTTATAATAGCTACATGAAGGTTTTTGCTAAATCCAGTATCTGGGCTACCTTAAGGTTAGTTTTTAATACACTACTATTATTCTTGACCATAAGTAACATTTTCCTATTTTCTTTGGATGTCAGGTAATTTTTTGTTGTTTAATGAACATCATGAATAATATAAACAACTGAACTGTGCTCTCGTTCACCCTGTAAAGAGTGTCGAGTTTTATTTTAGTAAACAGTTAAATTATCTGCTTTTCCTTTTGAACTTTTGTTTGCCAGCTTTTTACATTTTATTAAATGTAACCAGTAGTAAATCTGTGGGAATCCAAGGATGTTCCTAAACTCTGCTAAGTTGGTGGGACTCAACTCACCCTGAAATTCTGCCTTCCTCTAAATTTTAGCAGAGCTTGGTGTTAGTCTTTGTTAAGGAGTACCTAAAATAGGTCTTTACTCTGACATCATTTTTATTCCTATGACTTAATCCTTTTGGAGTCTCATCAGGATGTTTAGAAGTTGATGCATAATCTATCCTGGTGAGCTATAATTCTGGCTTCCTTTAGCATTGCTTGAACTCTATTATCAATTTTCTGCTTGCAAAAATCCCATAGAGAAGAAAATGGTAAACATAAGTAGTTTCACCTCATCCTTGCAGAGTCTGATCTTTAGGGAAAGATCCACACTAACTCCTATAACCCTTCTACCACAGAGTTCTTTACTATACAGTATTTTGTCCTGCAGATAGGGGCTTTTGCTGCTTTGAATTTTAATATATGTTTCTTCAGCTCAGCCATAAATCCATGCTTTGCTTGGACTCCACCTTGCTATGCTCACATATGGCAAATTCCCCAAAAAGGAGAGCTAGAATAATCAAGGGGCTCACTTCATGAGTTTCCCTCTCACAGGAAATGCGGTCTTGCACTGTCTGGTTTTATTCCTTAAAATTTTAACCTCATATAGTTTGCCCAATTTAATGTTTTTTTGTAGTAGAAAGGCTGGCTCCATGAGTATTTGCCAGATAACTTTGCAGATTTTAGCAAAGCTGTAACAGTATTCAAAGGCTTTTAAGGAAGACATGAGTTCTATAATGCATGTATCTTAAAGACATGGTTAACATAGATGGTTAAATAGATACTGTTGCTTAAATTGGAAATAAAAATTAGCATAAAGAAAAAAATAATGTGCTATAACACAGATAATCTGAGTCAAAAGGTGAACAAAAATCTATAAAACTATGAATGATGTTTCAGTTTAATTTGAGTAAGAATTCAGATATGAGATCTAAACTTCTGTATTTTCTTTCTCTTCCTATAGCTTCATTCATTGAACAAGTATTCATTAGTAGTGTTCTATGTATGAGGAATTCCTACAGATACTGGAGGGGAGATTGTAGACAGTGAGCTCAATATGATATAATCTTACGGTTTGATTTTACATCTGTGCTGCCAATTTATATGATTAAGTATTGAAACTTGGTACATTCTCCCTTGTTTACTCACTGAAAACAATCTATTAATGTGCCTGCAAAAAAAATACCCTCTAAAAGATTTCTATACTTTGAAATGAATTAATGTATATTCTTGTGAATTGATGCTGAGTTGAAGCTGTGTTGCCAACATAGCAGTAAATGAAAGGCTAATAAGTGGGTGTAAGTGCTTAAGAGAAATCTTAATGGCCTGAAATATTCATTCAATAAATGGACTGATGTTTGTTCCCATGGAACATACATTATGATGTAGAAGTAGTCAACAAACAGTTACATAATTTCTGGGTTTGACAATATTAGGAAGACAATCTCTGAGAAATGATACAAATTAAAACTTGTATGACAAGAAAGAGTTAGTCATACCAAGACTAGAGAAGAGGTTTCCAAAACTAGAATTTTCTTTTTTACCTCAAAGTTCCTCCAGCCACCTTACTTAGACTACAGGCCCAGGGATAACTGTCAGTACAGTGAAGCACTGATTTTTCAATGTCAAGGACTCCCTACCATGACTGACAGGTCATAGGAAGGATGCCAAGTCCTTCCCCTTACATCCTTATAAGACCTGTCCCCTTACGTCTTATTGGCATGGACTCAAGTCTTAATACTGAATTATTATGAATAAAGTATTTTAAGCATTACTTGCTTTCAAAAAACAGACTTGATTAGGTTTTTACTCATCCTTTCTTCTTCCTCATATTCCATTATTTTCCCCCAGATTCATCTCTTTCTTAATTCTACCAACCAAAAATTATTTTTTAAATAATCTTTTTAGATCAACTTTGAGAATAGGAATATTTTTATTGTGTCCTCACAATTAAATGTACATTTATTTGGATGCAAAATTCTTTGTTCTAGATACTTTTTCTTTACTATTTTGAAGACATAACTCCATTTTCTCTCTGCATGTCAGGTCGCACGAAGTTTAATGGCTATATAATTCTAACTCTAGTATAAATGATCTGCTTTATCTCTATAAGTAGCGTTTTAAACATTTTTGTACCTGATATTTTAAAATTCATTTAAATTTATCAGAGCATGTAAATTGTTCCCCCAACCTATTGTTGCTGTCTTTCCATGAACCATGTCACTCAGAAGTCTAGCTAATATGGTTTGGCTGTGTCCCCACCCAAATTTCATCTTGAATTCCCATGTGCTGTAGGAGGGACCAGGTGGGAGGTAATTGAATCATGAGGGCAAGTCTTTCCCATGCTTTTCTTGTGATAGTGAATAAGTCTTATGAGATCTGACGGTTTTAACGTCAGAGGAGTTTCTCTGCTCAAGCTCCCTCTTTCTCTTTGCCTGTTGTCATCCATCTAATACAGGACTTGTTCCTCTGTGCCTCTCTCTCTGATTGTGGGGCTTACCCAGCCACATGGAACTGTAAGTCCAGTGAAATCTCTTTCTTTTGTAAATTTCCCGGTCTCCTGTATGTCTTTATCAGCAGTGTGAAGGTGGACTAATACACTAGCCCTTTTTACTTTCTAATTTTAAAAAAAACTTAGTTGTTATGTTTTAATTTTATTTCTGCATTTGGTCTTTTATTTCTTTATGGATTTCCTGTTAAGCAGATAGTTAGACTTCTGTCCTACAGATCTCTTAAGACTTTACTTATCTTTTTGTCCTCTACTGGGAGAGTTCCTCAATGATATCTTCAATCTACCTATTCTTGCCTGTGCTTATTTCACAATTTAATTTAGTAATTTAGTATTTCAACTGTTATATTTTATATCCATTGTTATCAGTTTCTTTTCTGCAATGCTTTTTTTTACTCTTCATGTTTCTTATATTCTCCTTACTTTGAGGATGAAATTTTGTGTGTTTAAAAATCTTATTTTCTAATAGTTCTACCTAATGTGAAATAATTACATTTGTCTAATTTCTCTCATAATTGTTTTGCTCCTAATTTTGCATATTTTATTCATAGGAGAGCCCTAAATTCCGTGTCTTGCATCGTCTATGAGAGTAAGGATGACCTAGGCTCTTGCTTGTGTTCCTTAGATAAAGAGAAGGAGTGCTTCGGGACAGAGAAATCTGGTTGCATTATCAGTTTTATCATTCTTTCTCTTGCCTTCCCTCTACTCTTCAGTTTTCTCCCTCCAATTCTCCCAGTTTCAAATACTCTAGCTCCAGGTACCGCTCTTATCCTAGGTTGGCCTGCCTTGTGGGTGTGGTCTAGCTTGAGGGAGTGTGGATGGAGATGTGAGGAGAGGAAGAACAGTAGGAACTCCCAGAGCCAACAGCCCCGGCTGCCCTCAGTTCTATACACTGTCCAGCTCTGGTTCTCTCTCAGTTTTTCTTCTAATATTTCAAGTTAGAATTGCTGCTTTCCTGCTTCTTGGTAATGTCATGCAATAAGCCACCCAGAATAATATAGAGAGGGGAAAAAGCTTACCTAAAATGCAAAGTTCTCTCTCCAACTGACCACAGAATATTGTCACTGGCCTCATCAGCTTTGGCCTAATAATCTTATCACACTTCTATTCCAACCAAAGCTCAATTGTGCATTGATTACTTACTTTAAAATCAGTCATCTTCTGCAGCTCTGCCTTTTTGGAGGGGCATTTTCAATGCTGTGTTACTGAGGCAGAAAGTAGCTTACCTATGGCTAAATCTGGAAGTCTACTCATCTTGCTTTTCTACAATCATAGTGCTTTGCTTTTAAAATGCTTTCACACTGATTAGCTTATTTGATATTCCTAAAATTATGTGAGTCATGGGGAGCAGATTTATCATCTCCCATTCTACAGATAAAGGAACCAAGACCACAAATAATTAAATGGTTTGCACAGAGCTAAACTGTTAGAAGACATTAAAATCTTTCATTCATGGGAGAACTTCCTATATATACTGAACAAGAATGAAAAAACACCCATACCCACAATACATTATCCAGAAGAGTTCCATGTAGACTACAGGAGTTCATGTAATTTGCTTCATGTTATAATTTGATACTGTGATTTTTAATTTTTTAAAAGATGTTTTGGGGCATGTGTAGGTTTGTTACATGGGTATACTGCATAATGGTGAGGTCTGTGCTTCTAGTGCACCCATCATCCAAATAGCATTGAAATGTTTACCAGTGTGTCATTGTTAACCCCCACCTGCCTTTCTCTTCTACAATTTTGGAATCCCCAGTCTATTATTTCCATCTTTATATCCATGTGTATCCATTGTTTTGGCTCCATTTATAAATGAGAACATTAGTATTTGATTTTCTGTTTCTGAGTTATTTCACTTGGAATAATGGCTTCCAGCTCCATCCATGTTGCTGCAAAGTACATGATTTCATTATTTTTTATGACTTTAGTATTTCTCATATATATATCACATTTTCTTAATCAAGTCGCCCGCTAATGGATACATAGTTGAATTCCATGACCTTGCTATTGTAAATAGTGCTGTGATAAACATACAAGTTCAGCTGTCTTTTTTATATAATGATTTGTTTTTCTTCAAGTAAATACTCAGTAATGGGACTGCAGGGTTGAATGGTAGTTGCACTTTAACTTGATCTTTAACATTGCAATGATTTAGTTTTAAGAGAATCCAATAGTAGATTTTTGATAGTAACATTCCTCTGAATCTTTTATTGGAGAAATAACATGATTTTATAATGAAGAAAATGAATAATGCAGATAATTTAAGGAGCCACCAAACTGTTGTAAAAATAACAAAAAAATTAATTGAAGTGTTTATGATATGAAACACAGATTCCTCATTATATGTTTAGTTGAGAAAAATAAATTTAAAAAATTATATGAATTTAAGTCCAATATAAAGGTATATATTTTAGTAATAACTGACAGCACTAACTTCATTAAGTGATCCTTACATTTTTATTCCTGATTTTAAGATTTTGCATGGACTTCCCTGTATTTCAACTAGCTTGA
This sequence comes from Cheracebus regulus, assembly GCA_963574635.1. Lineage (NCBI taxonomy): Eukaryota > Metazoa > Chordata > Mammalia > Primates > Pitheciidae > Cheracebus > Cheracebus regulus. The sequence goes on along the minus strand of CAUYQU010001639.1, from coordinate 22,518 downwards.
TTATTCAAATACTCCTTTATCATCACTAATACAAGAGTCACCGAGGTGTGTCAAAAAGAGTTTGAACTAGGTTATTCTTGGCTTCCTGAACCTCTGTTAGTTTATCTGTCAGAGGAGGGTGATACCAGCTTTTCTGCACATGTAGTAGGGTTGTTGGAGATAAGGCTATGTGTGGAATCACTTTGTATACTACAGAAGCCTATACATTGAATTGTTAGGACATATTATGCGCTTTCTGCTTAAGGTTATTTTTCAGCATAACTGTAACTCATCAACTGGCTAAAATAGTGGGATCCACTAGTACATCTGCTATCATTATAAACAAAATTCTAATAAATTTAGCAAAATTCTGGTCTGAGAAACTTTGACATTGCAATTTCTTGCCTTTTAGAGTTTTCACAGGCAATTTTACTGGCAATTTTTCATTTGCAAAGTATGTGTAGATTGCTTTTTCTGATATTAACGAGTTTTTACAATATTATGTTGTTCATTTTTAGACATTAAGAAAGGAGTATCTAGCTGAATAGCAAATAAATAAATAAAATACTGCCAGAGACTAAAATACATTTTCTATCTGGTCACTATTAATTCAATCCAAAATTACAAAAAAAGGATAAAATACTTTATTTTGATGTGGAGTCAAATCTGCCTTAGTAGTTGTTTCTTCCTGTTTATTCTTCAGGACTAAGAAATTCTAGATTCCTTCAACATCCTATCTTAGGGGATATTAAAATCCTCAGTCGTTTTCAATGTCTTTATTTACGGAACATGGAGAAATTGGTAATTCCAGTATGTCAATATGAATACTGTAATATGCCAAATGGAAAATTCAGGATGTGAAATCCTAGCTCAAATGTTTCTAAATTATAGGTGAAAGTAGCAGATACAGGCAAAATTTTGCTTTGTAAAACCCTATTTGGCAAGATTAAGGAAAGGGATTAAACTATGAAGGATTTCTTTAGTTAATATTTCCATAGATACAGCAGTTTCATTCCTATGTAGGCTATGTTTAAAAAGGACTCCTAGTGGCAGGAAACGCTGGTACTTGTGACAGAAAGGCCCTAAGATGACTCCCAATGAATCCTGTCTCCTGATTTTCACATCTTGGTGTAATTCCTTCAGTGTGAGGGGGAAACTGTGACTTCTTTCTGATTAACAGAACCTAAAAAATGTGACAGAATGTCACTTCTGTGATTGTGTTATTTTACATAAGATTCCATTTAAGCAGACTGGAGCTAGAGATTCTTGTTGTGGATTTGAAATAAGCAGCCATTACTGAGAAGCCCATGGGACAAACTAGTGCAGGTAGCTTCTAGGACCTGTAGGCATATTCTGGAGGGTCAGGGTAGCCCCAGCAAATAACCAGCAAATATCAAGGCCTCTATCATACAACACAAGGAAATTATTCCTGTAACTTGAATAAGCGTGGAAGGGATTTTTCCTTGTGTTTGCTAGATAAGAACACAGCCCAACCAACAGTCAGATTGTAGCCACGTGAGACCCAGAACAGAGGATCTAGCTAAGCCAGGCTTAGAATCCTGACACATAGAAACTGTGAGACAGTAAAACTGTGAGACTTTAAAGTTATTTAAAGCTTTTGAAGTCATAGTATTTCTTTATGCAGAAATAATATCCAACACAGCACCATCAATTTTATTATGTTTAGCATTAAAATATCTTAAGTCAATAATTAAATCTCATATTATGTATATTTTTAAATTATTTTGAGACTTGCAATGTCCATGGCTCCTGAAAAGGGGGTATAATAGTAATAGTGCAAGGTTTACAGAGACAAAACCATAGTTTAAGGATTTTCCTTGGCAATCTCATTTTAATTTCATTGGAATATTTTCAATAAAGGCAATTTATATATATAAAGTAAAATACAATTTAATCTTCTTAAAATTATACCCACAACATTTATTGACAGTGAAGCAACATGATTATTTCCAATGAAATCCAAGCAGAGGGAAAAAAATGTCTAAAATTATTGGGAAGTGTCCTAAAAAGAAGCAGCATGCTTTATTTTTGGATGAAATGTGGAATTAATAGCTGAAATTTAAGTAGTCAGAGTTGTAAGATGTGCCATTTATTGATGGTGGTTGAGGATTAAGATAGAAGAATCCTGAATTCCCAAGGACTTTGTGGAACAGAACCACTGTGTTACTTTCTGAAATGATACATCACTTAATCTCAGTGAAATAATTTTCCAGACTGTTTAAATCATGGTTATTTGGAGTTTACTTACACTTTCAGAGAGAAGCAGTTACAGCAGTAATCAATCATTAATTTGTGAATCATAAAATATTATCACAGCCAGCACTTATTTGGCTGAAGAACAATGTCAACATAACCCTTAGAACTGCAAGACTGCCTCTTGCAGTTGTAAGCTAGTTCCAGTTAGCTCTTTAGGTGGCAAAAACAACTGCTTCTTACAACTTTGCTGAGTTATAAGACAAGTGTACTCATGTCTCCAGAGTCTAGCCTGCTTCATGTGATAAAAGCCATCATAACTGTAGCATATAGATACACAAAAGGCTAGTATTTCAGATTAAAGTAGCATGTGAAGAAAGGCAGAGTCCAACAAATGTGTGATGATTTGGGGGAAGGCAGCATAATCCAATTTGAACTGAATTTGGAATAACTAGTAGAACTGAAGTCAAGATGATGCTATATGTTTTATTTGAGATATTAATGAGTGCTTAGATGAATTATGACAATGAAGAATTAGCATATCATCCTACAGGCAATGAACAGAATCAACCTTTCTCACTTAAGATAAGCTAGGTTTTCTAGAAAAATAAAGCCCAACAATATGAAAATTTCAGAGTTCAGATAAGACAACTACAGTGTCCCAGAAGAGAATATAAGGCTTAACAAGAGCAGTAGAAATAAAAATATAATTACTTCAAGATACTATGCAAATGTAAAACTGGCTTGGTTTTTGAGAGAAAGTTTTTATTGTTCTCTTTCTGGTATTTAATCTTGTACCTCATACTTAGTAAGTAGACAGTAAACAGTTGTTACATACATTCCTGATTGTGAAAAATAAATCAGAGTACATATTGGTGGTTTTATACTCAATTACAATTTATAGTTATGCAATAAAAAATCTAGTGTGTATCTGCACACACACACACACACACACACATAGTTATCATTTGGAAAAAAAACCATTCCTTTAGTATCTTTCACTTAAAAGAATCTTAAAATGTCTCCAGTGAAAAAATTCCTAAATCTTGTACAAGTCTAAGTATGTATAACTGAGTAAATGCACTTTCTGGAACTTAGAAGGGCATTCTACTTTTATCTCCTGGATTGTATAAGGAACATGAATTATTTTATTTTGATCTTTTTTTTTTATATAAAACCATGTAATAATACATATGCTTAGGCTATTACATGAGAACTTTCACATTTTCTTTAAGCAACTAGACAAAAAAGCTAAATACAAAAATTATGTTTTTCACATGATTTATTTCCTTGCCTGACTTGTCAAGAAATCTTAGTCTCTTGACACCCATAAACATTTCAATGAAAACATAATGTCAGAAGCAAGTCTATTAAAGGGAAGAAATATGAAGAAAGTGTATTTAGTGGGAACATAATTACAAGAGCTTAGAACTAACATGTTGATTGCTAAATATTTAGGAATATCAATTAGAATAATTTGAAAGATATAGGTAATTTACAACTTTATAAAGAAATGCTGCATTTTACTGCAGATTTCCTGGATCTTCATGTTCCAAAAAATGAGTAAAGTTGGATCTTCATTAATCTCTGGTACTGTCAACAGAGTTTGCCAGTAGATCCTGTCATCTGGTTTCCCATATAATGAAGCTGCTGGAAACATCTTTTTGTTGCTATATTGTGTAATGGGCATAACATTTCAATGTTGAAGCATCCTTTGGGGTTGTTTTATGCCAATGTGTAGCTTAAATCTACACAGTCTACTGATGTAGGTGACCTGAGACCTCCCAGGTTGATTCTCCTTACCGACTGCCTGTTGCAGTTGTAAGCTTGTTCCAGTTAGTTCTTTAGGTGGCAAAAATAACCCCTTCTTACAACTTTGCTGAGTTGTAAGATGTGCACCCTGTCTCCAGGGTCTAGCCTGCTTCATGTGATAAAACTGAGAATAGCTGACACAACAGTTCTCTTCATCTCGTATAATTTTTACAAGAGGGGTTCTTTGAAATAGTGAGTGGTAATGTGTATCTGTTATCTAAGACTGTCATAACAGCCACAAACTGGGTGGCTTATACAAACAAAACTGTCTTCTCACAGTTCTGAAGGCCAGAAGTCTGAAACCAAGGTCTTGGAAGACCCCTACTTCCTACTTCTGTCCAGACTCTAGGGGAGAATATATTCCTTGCCTCCTACAGCTTCTGGTGGCTCCAGGAGTTCTTCAGATTGTGGATGCCTTACTGCATACTCACATTGCCTCCTCTTCTCTCTCAAAACTCCGCTGACTGTCTAAGAATACATGTTTTTGCATATAAGGCCCACCCAGATGATCCAGGATAAGCGGCTTCTCTCAAAATCCTTAACTTAATTACATATTTTGTCATATAAGTTAATATCCACAGGTTCCAGGGATTAGGACATAGACATATCTTTACTGGGGGGTACTAGCTAGCTTCCTAAAATATATATGATGTATTTTCAACCTAAGCTATCCTTTGACCCTCTCTGTATTCACTTTTTTTCTCATTTAAAAATTATTTTCAAAAATTTTCTTTCCTTGAATCATTAACTCTTTTTCATCCTCCATTTATTTAATCACTCTAGATTTACTAGGTTTCTTTTCTAGATCAAGCAATGTGATGGGACATACTGGGATATAGCAAGAATGATATTCAGTCATGCCATGAAAAAAATAAGCCTAGATATTTTGAAGTATTGAAGATTATGCTTTTTCAGAGTTAAATCTTGAATCTTTGATAAACTGAAATGTATGCTCTAGTTAAATCCTTTTCTATATTCTAGAACTATTAAAATAGGAATGTATATGTCTACATATTAATATATAAATATAGATAATGCTTGGAATTTCAAATTTACAAATGGATTTATTCTAATCAATCAATGTGCTACATTAACCTTTAGAACTTGTAAAAAATAACCCATAGAAGATAAAAAATGGCATCTGGGTTCCTACTAAAGCTCATGAAGCTCATTTAAACCTCATCAAAGGGCTATGACTTCACCATTAAAATATCAGTATAAAATATATGCAAATGCACAGTATTTTTTAGTATTATAGTTAATTACCTTTATTTTTTATTATACTTTCAATTCAGGGGTACATGTGTAAAACGTGCAGGTTTGTTACATAGGTATACATGTGCCATGGTGGTTTGCTACATCCATCACCCTGTCATCTACATTATGTATTTTTCCTAATGCTATCCCTCCCCTAATCCTACCCCAGCTATCCCTGATCTAGCCCCTCCCCACTGCCCGACAGGCCCCAGTGTATGATGTTCCCCTCCCTGTGTCCATGTGTTCTCATTGGTCAACAACCACTTATGAGTGAGAACATGTGGTGTTTGGTTTTCTGTTTTTATGTCTGTTTGCTGAATGATGGTTTCTAGTTTCATCCATGTTCCTGCAAAGGACATAAACTCATTGCTTTTTATGGCTTCTTAGTATTCCATGGTGTATATGTGCAACATTTTCTTCTTTGAGTCTATCTTTGATGGGCATGTGGGTTGGTTCCAAGTCTTTGCTATTGTGAAGAGTGCCATAATAAACATACGTGTGCAGCATGTGTCTTTATAACAGAATGATTTATAATCCTTTGGGTATATATCCAGTAATGGGATTGCTGGGTCAAATGGTATTTCTAGTGCTAGATCCCTGAGGAATCGCCACACTGTCTTCCACAATGGTTGAATTAATTTTCAGTCCCACCAACAGTGCGAAAGTGTTTCTATTGCTCCACATCCTCTCCAGCACCTGTTGTCTCTAGATTTTTAAATGATCGCCATTCTAACTGGTGTGAGATGGTATCTTAGTGTGCTTTTGATATGCATTTCTCTAATGATCAGTGATGATGAGCTTTTTTTCATGTTTGTTGGCTGCAAAAATGTCTCCTTTTGAAAAGTGTCTATTCATAGCCTTTGCCCACTTTTTGATGGGATGGGATTGTTTTTTTCTTGTAAATTTGTTTAAGTTCTTTATAGATTCTGGATATTGGCCATTTGTCAGATGGGTAGATTGCAAAAAAATTTTTTCCCAGTCTGTTGGCTGCTGGTTCATTCTAACGATAGTTTCTTTTGCTGTGCAGAAGCTCTTAAGTGTAATTAGATTCCATTTGTCTATTTTGGCTTTTGTTGCCATTGCTTTTGGTGTTTTAATCATGAAGTCTTTGCCCATGCCTATGTCCTGAATGGCATTGCCTAGGTTTTCTTCTAAGGTTTTTATGGTGTTAGGTCTTATGTTTAAAACTTTAATGCATCCTGAGTTAGTTAATTTTTGTGTAATGTGTAAGGAAGGGATCCAGTTTCAGCTTTCTGCATATGGCTATCCAGTTTTTCCAACACAATTTATTAAATAGAGACTCCTTTCCCCACTGCTAGTTTTCGTCAGGTTTGTCAAAGATCAGATGATTGTATATGTGTGGCATTATTTCTGAGGCCTATGCTCTGTTCAGTTGGTCTACATCTCTAGTTTGGTACCAGTACCATGCTGTTTTGATTACTGTAGACTTCTAGTATAGTTTGAAGTCAGGTAGCATGATGCCTCCATCTTTGTTTCTTTTTCACTTAGGATTCTCTTGGCTAGGCAGGCTCTTTTTCCATTCCATATGAAATTAAAGGTGATTTTTTTCCAATTCTGTGAAGAAAGTCGATGGTAGCTTGATGGGACAGCATTGAATCTATAAATTACTTTGGATAGTATGGCCATTTTCAAGATATTGATTATTCCTAATCACAAGTATGGAATGGTTTTCCATTGTTTGCATCCTCTCTTATTTCCTTGAGCAGTGGTTTGTAGTTCTCCTTGAAGAGGTCCTTCACATCCCTTGTTAGTTGTATTCCTAGGTATTTAATCTCTTTGTAGCAATTATGAATGGGAGTCCACTCCTGATTTTGCTGTTTGTCTGTCATTGGTGTATAGGAATGCTTGTGATTTTTGCACATGGATTTTGTATCCTGAGACTTTGCTGAAGTTGCTTATCAACTTAGGGAAATTAGGGGCTGAGACAATGGGGTCTTCTAGATATACAATCATGTTGTCTGCAAATAGAGACAATCTGACTTCTTCTTTTCCTAATTGAATACCTTTTTTTTTTCTTGCCTGATTGCCCTGGCCATAACTACCAATACACTGTTGAATAGGAGTGGTGAGTGAGGACATCTTTGTCTTGTGTCAGTTTGCAAGGGAATGCTTCCAGTTTTTGCCCATTCAGTATGCTGTTGGCTATGGTCTTGGTTATCAATTGCTCTTACTATTTTGAGATATGTTCCATAGATAGATAGATAGCTTATTTAGAGTTTTTAGTATAAAGCGCTGATGAATTTTGTCAAAAGCCTTCTCTAAATCTATTGAGGTAATCATGTGGTTTTTGTCTTTGGTTCTGTTTATGTGATGAACCTATGTTTATTGGTTTGCATATGTTGAACCAGCCTTGCATCCTAGGGATGAAACCTGTTTGATCGTGATGGATAAGCTTTTTGATGTGCTGTTGGATTCAATTTGCCAGTATTTTACAGCGTATTTTCACATGAATGTTCATCATGGATACTGGCCTGAAATTTTCTTTTTTAGCTGTGTCTCTGCCAGATTTTGGTATCAGGATGATGTTGGTTTCATAAAATGAGTTACGGAGGATTCCCTCTCTTTCTATTTGTTTGGAATAGTTTCAGAGGGATGATACCAGCTCCTTTGTACCTCTGGTAGAATTGGGCTGTGAATCCCTCTGGTCCTGGACTTTTTTTTGGTTGGTAGGTTAAATCTTCCTACATCCCTTCATTTTGAGCTTATGTGTGTCTTTGCACATGTGATGGGTCTCTTGAATACAGCACACTGATGAGTCTTTACTTTTTATTCAATTTGCCATTCTGTGTCTTTCTTTTTATTGGGGCATTTAGCACATTTACATTTAAGGTTAACACTGTTATGTGTGAATTTGATCCTGCCATTTTGATGCTAGCTGGTTGTTTTGCCTGTTAGTTGATGCAGTTTCTTCATAGTCTTGATGGTCTTTAGAGTTCGGTATATTTTTGCAGTGCCTGGTACCAGCTGTTCCTTTCCATGTTTAGTGCTTCCTTCAGGAACTCTTGTAAGGCAGGCCTGGTGGTGACAAAATCTTTCAGCATTTGCTTGTCTTTAAAGGATTGTATTTATTTCCCCTTCACTCATGAAGCTTAGTTTGCTGGATATGAAATTCTGGGTTAAAAATTCTTTCCTTTAAGGATGTTGAATATTGACTCCTCACTCTCTTCTGGCTTGTAGGGTTTCTGCTGAGAAATCCACTATGAGTCTGATAATGCTTGCCTTTGTTGGTAATCCAACCTTTCTCTCTGGCCATCTTAGCAATTTTTCCTTGATTTCAACTCTGGTGAATCTGATGATTGTCTGTCTTGGGTTTGCTCTTCTTAAGCAGTATCGTTGTGATGTTCTCTGTCTTTCCTGAATTTGAAAGTTGGCCTGCTTTGCTAGACTGGGGAAGTTCTACTGGATAATATCCTGAAGAGTATTTTCCAAATTATTTTCATGCTCCCTGTCACTTTCAGGTTTACCAATCAAATGTAGATTAGGTCTTTTCACAAAATCCCATATTTCTTGGAGGCTTTGTTCACTTCTTTTCACTCTGTTTTCTTTAATCTTGCCTTCTTGCTTTATGTCACTGAGTTGATCTTCAGTCTCTGATATCCTTTCTTCTACTTGATTGATTTGGCTATTGAAACTTGTGTATGTTTCATGAAGTTCTCATGCTATGTGTTTTAGGTCCATCAGGTCATTTACGTTTTTCTCTACACTCGTTATTCTAGTTAGCATTTCATTTAACCTTTTTTCAAGGTTCTTAGCTTCCTTGCATTGGGTTAGAACATGCTGCTTTAACTTGGAGAAGTTTGTTATTACCCACCTTCTGACGCCTGCTTCTGTTAATTCATCAAACTCATTATCCATCCAATTTTGTTCCCTTGCTAGTGAGGAGTTGTGATCCTTTGGAGAAGAGGCATTCTGGTTTTTGGAATTTTCAGCCTTTTTGTGCTGGTTCCTTCCCATCTTTGTAGATTTATCTCCCTTTGGTCTTTGACATTGGTGATCTCTAGATGGAGTCTCTGAGTGGATGTCCTATCCGTTGATGTTGAAACTATGTCTTTCTGTTACTTTTCCTTCTAACAGTCAGATCCCCATACAGTAGGTATGCTGGAGTTTTCTGGAGGTCCACTCTAGATGCTGTTTGCCTGGGAATCACCAGTGGGGGTTGCAGAACAGCAAAGATTGCTGTCTGTTCTTTCCTCTGGTAGCTTCATCCCAGAAAGGTATCCACCAGATGCCAGTCAGAGCTCTCCTGTATGAGGTGTCTGTCAGCCCCTGCTGGGTCCTCCTAGTAAGGATACACAAGGGTCAAGGAGCCACTTGAAGAGGCAGTCTCTCCCTTGAATGCTGTGCTGGAAGATCCACTGCTCCCTTTACAGCTGCCAAACAGGGACATTTAAGTCTGCTGAAGCTGGAACCACAACCACCCCTTTTCCCAAGTGCTCTGTTCCAGGAAGGTGGGGGCTTTATTTATAAGTCCTTGATGAGCTGCTGCCTTTCTTCAGAGATGCCCTGCCCAGCAAGGTGGGAGTCTAGTGACACAGTCTGTTGTGGAAGCCTTGCTGAGCTGTCATGGGCTCTGCCATCTCTGTGTAAACTTCCTGTCAACTTTGTTTACACTGGGAGGTTAAAACAGCCTACATGGGCCTCAGCAATGGCAGATGCCCCTTGCCCCATTGAGCTTGAATGTCCCAGGTGAAGCTCAGACTGTTGTGCTGGCTGGGAGAATTTCAAGCCAGTGGATCTTAGCTTGCTGGTCTTTGTGGTGGCGGTTCTGAACCAGAGTGACAGAGTGCCAGGAAAAGACCCTAATGGCTTCCCTTGGCTAAGGGAGTTCCTGGGCACCTTGTGCTTCCTGGATTAGGCAACACCCAACCCTGCTTTGGATCCTCCTCCTTAGGCTTTACCCACTGTCTAACCAGTCCCAGTGAGATGAACCAGGTACCTCAGTTGGAAATGTTGAGATCACCCGCCTTCTGCGTTGCTCTTGCTGGGAGCTGCATGCCAGAGCTGTTGCTATTGGGCCATCTTGCAAGCAATACAGTTAATTATCTTTAACATGGGTAGTATACTATAAGCTAGACTCATCACAGTTTTGAAAATACCTTGGCTTACTTCTTTCTCCTAGCAGGAAACTGTTCTCACACCCCTTCTGACATCTAAGTAGACACAACTCCACTCTTTTAGCCCCTTACTCTAACATACATCATAAACATATTATTTAAAAAAAAGAAAAGAGGAATAATCTTTTAAGATTTCCTGTGAGCTAATACAGGTATGGATGGTATTGCCTTTTAGTTCAATTCTGTACATTTTGGTGTATAGTTAAATGAAGTATACTTTGGGATGACTATACAAAATTTACAGTAAGTGGAAGAGTAAAATAACTGTAAAAATTAAAATGTTTTTAATTAATTTGGGTCTCAGCAGTAAACAGCATTATCTTGAAAGATTTGTTCTGTGCATTACAAATACATAGATCTTGGGATACTTCTATTCCCTTGCTCTCTTCTGTTAGACTGAAAGTTTTGAGTTATGAGAAATTCATATGGAATACCCTACTCCTGATATGTTTTAGTAAAAGAACTAATTGGTGTTTCAAAGTTTCATCCAGACATCTGATATGTTTTCCTAGATTAGACTAGCTAATAGTACATTTCAGAGAGCAAAAAGGGCTAAATGCAGTTCATAATTCTTGAGTTTCCTCACAACTTATAACGTACTACTTACAATTTATGCTATTAATAAATGTTAAGTCTGCAACATTGTAATCATTTTTTATGATTTCTTTTCACATAATACACAATATCCCGTTTCTTCTTTTAATACCATGAACATTTCAACTATTACAACTAACTTTATCTATGACTAAAAAATGAGTATTTTCTTTTAATGCATATCTAATTTGTAACTCAAAAGTAACATTCAGTATATAGATCATAAAAATAATTTAAATAAGTACATAACACATAATGTGGAGGGAAAGAAACAACTGTACTGCTTTTCTTTGGAATATTTTTAAACATATGGCAAGTCAAAGACAAAATAGAAAGTCACCATATATTGAAAGGTAATAAATAAATACATATATAAATAGGCCAGTAAACAAGAGAAAAAAATTCTGGTAATAAGAAAACCAGAGCAATTATCTATTCACATGAGATTTGAATAGAAAAAAAAATATTTGCAACTTGATCTAAATAAAGCCAGCCAATACCACAGTATGTCTCTTTATTATTGAAATACTCTAAATAACTGACATGGTTTGGCTTTGTGACCCCACCTAAATCTCATGTGGAATTGTAATCCCAACATGTCAGAAGAGGGGCCTAGTGGGAGTTGATTGAATCATGGGAGAGGATTTCCTCCTTGCTCTTCTTGTGGTGGCGAATGAGTACCCATGAGATCTGCTGGTTTAAAAGTGTGTGACACTTCCCCTTCGCTCTCTCTCTCCGTAACAATGTGAAGTACGCCCTTGCTTCTCCTGTGCCCTCTGCCATGATTGTAAGTTTCCTAGGGCTTCCCAGTACGCTTCCTGTTCAGCTTGCAGAACTGTGAGTCTGTTAAACATCTTTTTCTTCATAAATTACCCAGTCTCAGGTAGTTCTTTATAGCAGTGTAAGAATCAACTAATACAGCAACCAACCTCCTCACTAATTCTACTAGAATTCAGATAAACTTCTATGTAATTTTATAGGCCCATTCACTATTTTAACTATTAAAATAAACTTGCCTTGAAAACAAATGTGTAGGAGCTCAAATTCAAGAAGTCACGCTGTTCTACACTCCATTAATTTATAAAATATTTTCAATCTTACATTGACATAGGTCTAAAATTTTTTGGTCTTAAAAACACAAAATATATAAAAAGATAATATCTGGAATCCTACCTGTAACAAGAAAGCTGCATCTCCCAGCTCCAGCTTCATTTATGATGCTACAGTTATAAACCCCATAGTTTTCATTGGAAAGACTCTTCACAGGGTACTCTGTGTACTCCTGAGAGTCAAACTGACCCGTCCGTAATAATTTATTGCCCAAGCGCCACTCGTAGGTCAGCACCCGTATTGGATAGGCTCTCAGTACTCTGCAGCTCATAGTGACACCTCGGTCCTGTCCTTGCCGGATTTCCAAGAATGCTGGTTCCACTGCAGGGGGATCTGTAGAAAAGATGATATATAAAAACAGATGAAAGATGTGACTTGCAATAAGCCAACAGCTATTCTTAGAAGAAGCCATTTTTAATAACACATGCTGCAATAGAGGAGGAGTGTAAGAAGTGAATGAAGAACATAGTTAAGTCCAGAAATTTTAGCTTGGGTTGGGAAATGTGATTTCCGAAGGGTAGAAAGTAAATGAGCCTCATTGCTTTACAAATGTATTTGCAGGTGAAACTAGTGGAGCTGACTGATCCTTACTTCTTTCAGAAAATATTTTTAAAGTATCCTATTGTAATATTATCCATATACTCCTTTTTTAGAGTGAAGAGACAAGTTGCAAAGAAAAATGCATCGCTGGTGAAAGCCTGAACTAAGGTGAGGTCAGGAGGACCAAAAATAATTCCTTAGGCAACGAAGTGGGTAACAGTGCCAGTCATGAAGACAGTGAGGAAAAGGAGAAATAGATTGGAATATGTTGAGTCTGTCAATTTCATGCACCTTTCAATCCCCATCCAGAAGCAGTGTTTCTTCATTTGCAAACGTATGGGTAATGTTTGATTTTCTCTTTGCTTTTAACTCTTTTTCTTAAATGAATTGTAGTCAGAGAAAATAGTCCACATTTGTTATAAATAGTCTAAATTTGTTAACACTTGCTGTATGGCACAAGTATAATAGATTTCTGTCCTGGGTATTCCCACTAATATGGAATAGTCTGCACTTTTGAAGTATGATATGTATCTATGGGGTCAAGTCTAATACCTAGGAATTGTCCAAATCATCTATATAATTGTTAATTCATCTGGAATATCTAGGCAAAAGTAAATGAATAAATTCAGAAGAGTATGTTAAACTCCTCTAAGAAAGCTATTAGTTTTAGATCCTAATTTAAAAAATACTCTTTGTAGTTTTGCCTTCTTTTTGAGGCTATGCTATTCAGTACATATGAATTTAGAATTCTTTTAATGTTGTCCATGAATTGAATATTCAATAGTTTATCACTATAATGTCTTTTATCACCAGCAATGCTTTATTTAATATGTATATATAATATATATGTGCATATATGTATATATTCTAACATTATTATACCTACATTGGCATTTGTTTTGTTACTAGTTGCATGTGATATTTTTTCCATTATTTTATTCTTAAACTTTCAGTATCTTCGTAAGTATTCTTATACATTCAGTATCTTTATAGTTTACAAGCATTTCTTTTAAATATCATCTTAATTTTTATTAAGATTTTTTAAGAATTTTTTTTAACCTAGAGCACTTAGCACTTTATTCATTGACATTTACTGTATCTACTTATTTTTTACTTTTATTTTATTAGATTTCTGCCTTAAATTTGCTGTAACTTACTTTGTACTATTTGTTTTCTACTATTTGTTATTGCCTTCTTTTAGATGGATGGATTACATTATCATTCAGATCTTTTTATGCTACTAGCTGAAGACTTACTCTGTTTCTTTCATTCTGATTGTCCCAAATCTTGCAACATGCATACTTATCTATCAATACCCTTACCATATCACTGAAGAAAACAATAATCTAATGATAATTTGTTCCTTTTATTCTCATTCGAACACGTGTTACTGAGTCATGAATTTCAATTCTTTTTTTTATAAAAAGTCTATTGTACAGCATAGTCGGGCGTGGTGGCTCACACCTCTGATCCCAGTACTTTGGCAGGCTGTAGTGGGCAGATCAAAAGGTCAGGAGTTCAAGACCAGCCTGGCCAACAGAGTGAAAAGCCGTCTCTACTAAAAATACAAAAATTAGCCGGGATGCTTGTAGTCCCAGCTATGTGGGAGGCTGAGGCAGAAGAATCACTTAAACCTGGGAGCCAGAGGTTGTAGTGAGCCTAGATGGTGCCACTGCACTCCAGCCTGGGCAACAGAGCAAGACTCTATCTCAAAAAAAAGTCTATTGTACATATTATTATAGTATAATATGGTATATCTACAGTGTATAATATGGTATATCTACAGTATTTTTTAAAAATTCAGATATTTGCTAGCTTCTTTGCCCTTCATTCCTTCGTTCATTATAGACTTTTCATCTGTGACCACTTTCCTTGTGTCTTATCATTTAGATCTATCATATCTTTAGTGAACTCTCTGATCATGCTTTTCTAAAAACTGTATTTTAGTTTGTGGGGCTATGAAAGAAAGAGCTCTTAATGCTATGTCCAGAGACTGAAGTTCTCTACAGGACACCATACACAATAGTGCTATGTTTTCCTGAGGAGGTCCAAGACTTAGCTACTCATAAGCATGCAATAATAATTCATGATTAGTGATGTGGGGAAGTAAATAGATTTCCCAGAGTATACGTCTGTATATAGGTGTGTATATACATGTATATGTTTTATATATACACACATACATATGTGAACATAAATGGACATAACTGTATATGCATATACAGTTCTATGGACACATAAATGGACATAACTGTATATGCATATACACGTGTGTATGTCTATATATGTGCATATACATACTGTAGAATTTATGTACTATACATATATAGAATTATAAATTTGTCTATACACATTAAAAGACATATGTATATGTCTTTTAATGTTTTATATATACACATATATCAGTGATCTACATGTATAGATATTTAATGTTTTATAGATACATAAAACATGAAAAGGAATTTTCCTTATAGGCTGGCAGGCTTTGTTCTTTCAGTGCAACATTATATAATTGCACTGTGTTCAGATGGCCATTGTTGGTGTAAAGAGGTCAACTCAAAGCCTTACACTTTGATGTGAATGTCTTTTTTTACCTCCAGCTACTATTAAAATATCTTTGTCATTGCTGTTCTGCAGTTTCAATATACAGTACTTAGGGATGGGTTTCTTTTCACTTACGGATTTGGAATTTGTTGGGCTTCTTAAATCTGTTAAATTTGGTGTCTTTCATCTAAGGAAATTTTGGAAAATTCTCATCCTTAGCTGTTTAACACCTGTATTTCCTTCTTTATATCCTCATTAGATGATCCTGTTCATTCTGTTTTTGGTGTCTTTTAACCCCTCTTCCAAATTTTCCACTTGTTGGTGTTTCTGCACTGCATTATGAATACATTCTTCTGAGTAAATTCAGTTCATTTATTCTTTCTCCAGTCCAGCTTAATCTGCAAAATATATACTATGTTTTTAATTCCAATTTCTGTGTTGATACCTACAACACCACATTTTTGTATGTTTCCACTACCTGAAAATGTAGTTAAACTTATCTTACATTTCCTTAAACAAAGTAATTGTTTTATACTGTCTGATAATTTCAATTGAAGTTTTGAGGAAGTTTTCTTGTTGGTTTTCATTCAAAGTACTGTCTTCCTGTATCTTCTTGATTAATTTTGACAGATTCAATTCTGTACTATTTATTGCCCTTTAAAAATATTTATGGGCTATTTTCATGCCTAAAATGATGGTTTCTCTCTCCATAGAAAATTTGTGTCCACAGGCAACTATGGACATCACTGTCTAGGCATACATTAAATGAAGTGCATGACTTGAGGCTTATTTGAATCATCAAGTGACTTGAATTTGAGTTAAAGAGCCAAATCATGAGTGAACTCCCATTCACAATTGCTACAAAGAGAATAAAATACCTAGGACTACAACTAACAAGGGATGTGAAGGACCTCTTTAAGGAGAAATACAAACCACTGCTCATGGAAATAAGAGAGGACACAAACAGATGGAGAAACATTCCATGCTCATAGTTAAGAAAAATCAGTATCATGAAAATGTCCATACTACCCAAAGTAATTTATAGATTCAATGCTATCCCAATCAAGTTAACATTGACTTACTTTCTTCACGGAATTGGAATAAACCACCTTAAATTTCATATGGAACCAAAAAAGAGCCTGCATAGACAAAACCATTCTAAGCCAAAAAAAAAAAAAGAAAGAAAAAAGAAAGCTGGAGGGAGTATGCTACCTGACTTCAAACTATATTACAAGGCTACAGTAATCCAAACAACATGGTACTGGTACCAAAACAAAGATATAGACCAATAGAACAGAACAAAGGCCTTAGAAGTAATGCCATACATCTACAACCATCTGATCTTTGACAAGCCTGACAAAAATAAGCAATGGGGAAAGTATTCCCTAGTTAATAAATTGTGTTGGGAAATTTGGCTAGCAATATGCAAAAAGCTGAATCTGGATTCATTCCTTCCACCTTATACAAAAATTAACTCCAAATGGCTTAAAGACTTAAACATAAGACCTAACACCATAAAAACTCTAGAAGAAAACCTAGGCAATACCATTCAGGATATAAGAATGGGCAAAGACTTCATGTCTAAAACACCAAAAGCAATGGCAACAAAAGCCAACACAAATGGGATCTAATTAAATTTAAGAGCTTCTGCACAGCAAAAGAAACTATCATTAGAGTGACCTGGCAACCAACAGAATGGGAAAAAATTTTTGCAATCTACCTACCTAAGGGCTAATATCCAGCATCTGCAAAGAGCTTAAACAACTTTACAAGGAAAAGAAAACCCATGAGCAAAGGATATGAACAGATACTACTCAATACAAGGCATTTATGCAGCCAACAAACATGAAAAAAACTCATCATCACTGTTCATTAGAGAAATGCAAATCAAAACCATATTGAGATACCATCTCACACCAGTTAGAATGGCAATCATTAAAAGATCAGGAGACAACATATGGTGGAGAAACAGGAATGCTTTTCCACTGTTTGTGGGAGCATAAATTACTTCAACCATTGTGGAAGATAGTGTGGCAATTCCTCAGGGATCTAGAAATAGAAATTCCATTTGACCCAGCAATCCCATTACTGGGCATATACCCAAAGGATTATAAATCATTCTATTATCATTCTATTATAAAGGCACATGCACATATATGTTTATTGTGCCACTCTTCATAATAGCAAAGACTTGGAACCAACCCAAATGCCCATGAATTATAGACTGGATAAAATGTGGCACACATACACCGTGGAATACTATGCAGCCATGAAAAAGAATGAGTTCATGTCCTTTGCAGGGACATGGATGAAGCTGGAAACCATCATTCTCAACAAACTGACACAAGAACAGAAAACTAAACACTGCATGTTCTCACTCATAAGTGGGTGCTGAACAATCAGAACACATGGACACAGGGAGTGGAACATCACACACCAGGGCCTACTGGGGGCTCAGGGAGGGATAGCAGTGGTTGGGAAGATTGGGGAGGGAAAGCATTAGGAGAAATACCTAATGTATATGACAGGGGGGATGTATGCAGCAAACCACCATGGCACATGTATACCTATGTAATAAACGTACATGTTCTGCACATGTACTCCAGAACTTAAAGTATAATAAAAAAAATCAATAAAAAGGTCAGCTTGTGACTGTAATTTCAAGAATGGATTACCATAACATCCCATCCTGTTCATTTCAAAGTCACACATTTCTTGCACTCCCTTGAGAGTAGGAATGTGTAGGTTGGGTTTAATTCTGCTTTACTCCTACCCTATAGATATAATCATTTGGGTTCCTACGTCTTGGGAGAAAGTTCTACCAACAGATATCTGCCCCAGTGAATACTCTGGGTTTTGAGATCTGCATCCCTTGCCTGAAGATGCCATTAGAATTGAAGCTCAAATTTGCCCATGTTCAGCAAATACCCTCAAGGGAAAAGTAATCTCACTGTACTACTTTCATTAAATTTGATAAAGTATTATTCAAATATTTTTAATATTAATTTTACAATATTGTCTAGAATTTTTAGTTGTTTACATTGGATAAGTTTTACATAATATTTTGTCTATTACATGCCCAGAAACATTTGTCTGATTGTCAAGGGAAAACATGGATCTAAAACTCAAAAGAAAGGCCTGATTGCAGGTTTTAGTTATTGAGCTAGCTCAGAGTGAATATAGACAAAAAATAAGTAAAATACCAAATAAGGACTTTACTCTTGAATATAATCACTTATGGGGTTAGAAAAAATTAAAGCTTTTAAGGAGAATAATCATAAATAATCAATGAGATGGGGGGATCCTTTCTGGGACAAGGACACAAGTCTGGCAGTTCCACTTCCTATTTTTTGAAATGCCTACTCTGGAAGCTCTAAACCCCATGTAAAACTTCAACTACTCCTCTGCAGAAACCATGTGAAGAGGCCAGGAGACAATATGGAGAAGGAGAGGGCAGAGTTTAGCTTAGATTTCCCATTGTCCCTAACATGGTTCCAGACATATGAAACCATCTTGGACACTGGAGACTAGATCAGCCATCCGCTGATTAGAATTACTATAATTGGATATAATAAAATGTGGTTATTTTAATCTCTGAAGTATTAGTAGTTTGTTACACAGCAAAAAGTAACTGAAAAAATGCCTTATATCCTTCAAAAGTCAAGAGTCTGACATTATGCGTAGAGTCAAAAGGACAAGGAGGAAAAATATTGAGCAGGCACAGTGTAAGGGACAGTCTAAGCTGGTCTGGGAAGAAAATAATTCAGAAGGAAACTCATGGGAGAAGACAGCCAACAGATTGATTTACTATGACAACTTGTAACTTGAAAAGCAAATACATTGAGAACCAAGGCATCTGGGAACCAGAACATTGCAGTCAATGAACAGGATATTGTTGGAATTTAATAGTTCACAGGTAGAGAGATTTGGAATGATTACAAATCAAAGATATGACCATTAAAATGTAATCCTAAAGTGAAGATTACAAACAATACAAAAAGAGGGAATCCTTCTTAACTCATTTTAGAAGACCAACATCATCCTGAGACCAAAACCAGGCAGAGACTCAGCAAAAAAAGAAAACTTCAGGCCAATATCCATGATTAACATTGATGCAAAAGTCTTCAATAAAATACTGGCAAACCGAAGCAACAGCACATCCATCAAGTTGGCTTCATTCCTGGGATGCAAGGCTGTTTCAACATATGCAAATCTATTAACGTAATCCATCAAAAACAGAACCAAAGACAAAAACCCACAGGATTATCTCAATAGACGCAGAGAAGGCCTTTGACAAAATTCAACAGCTGTTTATACTAAAACCCCTCAATACACTAGGTATCGATGGAACATATTTCAAAAAAATAAAAGCTATTTATGAAAAACCCACAGCCAATATCATACTGAACGGGCAAAAACTGGAAGCATTCCCTTTGAAAATTGGCAAAAGACAAGGATGCCCCCTCTCACCACTCCTATTCAACACAGTATTGGAAGTTTTTGGCCATAGCAATCAGGCAAGAAAAAGAAAAAAAGGGTATTCAATTAGGAAAAGAGGAAGTCAAATTGTCTCAATTTGCAGACGACATGATTGTGTATTTAGAAGACCCCATCATCTCAGCCCTAAATCTCCTGAAACTGATAAGCAACTTCAGCAAAGTCTCAGGATGCAAAATCAACATGTAGAAATCACAGGCATTCCTATACACCATAACAGATGAACAGAGAGCCAAATCATGAGCAAATTCCCATTCACAATTGCTACAAAGAGAATAAAATACCTAGGAATACAACTAACAAGGTATGTGAAGGATTGCTTCAAGGAGAACTACAAACCACTGATCAAGGAAATAAGAGGGGACACAAACAGATGGAAAAACATCCCATGATCATGGTTAGGAAGAATCAATATTGTGAAAATGGCCATATTGCCCAAAGTAATTTATAGATTTAACACTATCCCCATCAAGCTACCATTGACCTTCTTCACAGAACTGGAAAAAAACAACTTAAACTTCATATGGAACCAAAAGAGAGCCCACATAGCCAAGTCAATTCTAAGCAAAAGGAACAAAGCTGGAGGCATCACACTACCTGACTTCAAACTAGTACTGCAAGCTACAGTAATCAAACAGCATGGTACTGGTACCAAAACAGAGATATAGACCAGTGGAACAGAACAGATGACTTGGAAGCAACGCCACACATCTACAACCATCTGATCTTTGACAAACCTGACCTGAATTAAGCAATGGGGAAATTATTCCCTGTTTAATAAATGGTGTTGGGAAAACTGCCTAGCCATGTGCAGAAAGCTGAAGCTGGACCCTTGCCTTACACCTTAAACTAAAATTAACTCCAGATGGATTAAACATTTCAATGTAAGACCTAACACCATAAAAATCCTGGAAGAAAACCTAGGCAAGCGCATTCAGGACTCAGGCATAGGCAAGGACTTCATGACTAAACCAGCAAAAGCATTGGCAACAAATGCCAAAATAGACAAATGGGATTTAATTAGACTTAAGAGTTTTTGCACAGAAAAAGAAATAATCATTAGAGTGAACCAGCAAGCAATAGAATGGGAAAAAATTTTTGTAATCTACCCGTTTGACAAAGGGTAATTTTGAGCAACTACAAAGAACTAAAGCAGATTTACCAGAAGAAAACATACAAAGCCATACAAAAGTGAGTGAAGGATATGAACATACGCTTTTCAAAAGAAGACATTTATGAGGCCAGCAAACATGAGAAAAAATGCTCATCACCACTGGTTATTAGAGAAATGCAAATCAAAACCATATTGAGATACCATCTCACACTAGTTAGAATGGTGATCATTAAAAACCACTTTAACACTGTTAGTGAGAGTCTAAATTAGTTCAACCATTGTGGAAGACAGTGTGGTGATTCCTCAAGGACCCAGAAATAGAAATTCCATTTGACCCAGCAATCCCATTACTGGGTATATATTCAAAGGATTGTAAATTGTTCTATTATAAAGACACATGCACACGTATGTTTATTGCAGCTCTGTTTACAATAGCAAAGACCTGGAACCAACTCGAATGCCCATCGACGACATACTGGACAGAAATATGTGGCACATATACACCATGGAATACTATGCAGCCATAAAAATGATGAGTTCATGTCCTTTGTAGCAACATGGATGAATCTGGAAACCATCATTCTCAGCAAACTGACACAAGAACAGAAAACCAAACACCAAATGTTCTCATTCATAGGCAGGAGTTCAACAATGAGAACACATGGGCACGGGGAGAGCAACATCACACACCCAGGTCTATTGTGGGGTGGGGGGCTAGGGGAGGGACAGCAGGGGGTAGAGAGGTTGGGGAGAGATAACACCAGGAGAAATGCCTGATATAGGTGACAGGGGGAAGGAGACAGCAAACCACCATGGTATGTGTATACTTATGCAACAATTCTGCAAGATCTGTACATGTACCCCAGAATTAAGTACAATTTAAAAAATAAAAATTAAAAAAAAAGATTAATGATACTGGAGTCAAATGCTAGTAAGTTAAGTGAATACACATTTGCTCTCAGGTTATATTTGTATTTTCCTAGGAAAGCTAAATGTGTTTGCAGCTACTTTTTTTCTTCCTATGAAAGGAGAGACTTCCCTTTAAGTGGAAGAGTTTATCAGTTTAATAAATTATGCCTAATTGTAAAATCTCCCAAAATATGTATTTACTTTTTTATAAATGATTTTTGTGAGAATTTTTTTGCAAGTATTCAACTCAATGAATTGTTACCAAATATGGGGTTTTTCCAGACTCTCTCATATATGAATGTAATTTGTCCACACCTGAAAGATTCAGCCCATTTAATTTTCAATGGCCTGAAAGGAAGATTGACAATGTTGGGTTAAAATTCTTCAAACACAATATATTTTCATAAAGTTTAAGAGTCTGTATTGAAAAGCATCCCTAAATTAAAGGCTATTTAAAAGGCTTTTTGTTTAAAAGACTTCCCACACTACTTTGATTCCAGGGTAGTTTCTTCACCTCAAAAAAGATAAATTACAAGCAAACCTAGTAGACATTTACAGAACTCTCCACCCCAAATCCATAGAATATACATTCTTCTTAGCGCCATATCATACCTACTCTAAAATGGACCACATAATTGGAAGTAAATCACTTCTCAGCAAATGCAAAAGAACGGAAATCATAACAAACAGTCTCTCAGACCACAGTGCAATCAAGTTAGAACTCAGAATTCAGAAACTAACCCAGAACCGCACAACTTCACGGAAACTGAACAACTGGCTCTTGAATGTTGACTGGATAAACAATGAAATGAA